>VDFB02185285.1:0-49852 GCA_007258455.2 Sequoia sempervirens | reverse complement strand
GACAACTAATATCCTAAGTAAGCTTAACATGTGAATTAAGTCCCCAAAGTCCCTAGTAAAGGAATAAACTAGGTACAAGACTTATTCACACCAACGCCTACCCTTAAGTGCAACTTAGGGAGGAAAAAACCAATGTAGAATGCAAAAGATGAGTCCTAACAACTAGGACTGATGAGGTACCCATGTACAAAACAAAAAAACTCTCATAAGTGGAGAAAAGGATAAAAACCCTGTGGGAGAAAACTCCTCTCCAAAAGAGAGAAAAAGCTACAAAGAAAGCTAAAAAAATAATGAAGGAGGACTCCTCAAGACCCCCAAAGGACAAATTCCTTCACCCCAAGAATCGATCACAACTAAAGATAACGAGGTGATGCCAAAGGTTTAGTGAAGATGTCTGCAACCTACTGATCTGTAGGAAAGTACTCCAAGCTGAGAACACCATCCTAGATGAGTTGCCTGATGCAGTGCATATGGATCTCAATATGCTTAGTACGTTGATGCTATGGGTTGCGAGAGATATGTATGGCACTTTGATTATCACACCAAAGAGTAGTGGGCTGAGTGGAAGGGAATCCAAGCTCAGTCATCAACTGACAAAGCCATAAAACCTCCTAACTAGCCAACACTGCACCTCGATACTCAACCTCTGTCGATGATAATGCAATATCAGTCTGCTTCTTGCATGACAATGCAATCGAACCATAACCAAGGCAAAAGAAAAAGGAGAAAGTAGACTTCTGATCATTGACATCACCAGCCCAATTTGAGTTAGTGAATCCCACTATCTAAGATGCACCTAAAGTGTAGTGAATGCTGAAATGTGTAGTGCCTTGAATGTATCTCAAGATAGGCTTGGTGACCTTCCAATGAATCTCATGAGGCTCCTGTGAGAAGTGAGAGATAAGTCCAACCACAAAAGAAATATCAAGATGACTATGTGTCAAGTACAAAAGACTGCCAGCCAACTGTCGATACAAGGTAAGATCAACTATAGGCATAGTGCAACTAGTAGATAGTACAACCCTTGACTAAAATAGAGTAGGGGTAGGCTTGTAATCAGCCATTCCAAACCTCTGAAGCAAATCAACAGCATACTTCTACTGGAAAATGAAGATCTGCTTAGAAGTTTGATGAACCCTTAAGACCAATTAAGTAATGCAAAAGACCAAGGTTGGTAATATCAAATTGCTCCATCAATGCTCATTGTGTACTTTGAATCATGGAAGTAGAACTCCCTATGAGAATCAAATAATCCACATAGAGTACAAGTATGAGTAGATCCTCTCCATGTATTTGAGTATAAACTATGGGATCAAAATGGCAGTGAGTGTAGCTAGAAGCAAGCAAGAAACTATCCATCTTCTCATACCAAGCCCAAGGGGCCTGTTTGAGACCATATAATGAACATTGATGCCTCAAAAACAAGTGAAGGGTCCTACAAAAAACTTGGTGGCTGCTCCATATAGATATCCTCATGAAGATCCCCATGCAAGAAGGCACTCTTCACATTCATCTAATATAGTAACCATCCCTAATATGCAACTATATCAAGGAAAAGGTGAATAGAATCCATCTTGGCAACAAGAGGAAAGGTCTCATAGTAGTCAATCCCTTCAACCTGAGAAAACCCCTTTGCAACAAGATGAGCCTTGTACTTGTCTATGGAACCATCTACTGCATATTTGGTATGATACACCCACTTGCCTCAAACCAAATTTCTTCCCTTAGGAAGAGGCACAAGATCCCAAGTATTATTCTTCATCAAAGAAGAATACTCATCAGCCATAGCATTATCCCACTCTAGAATAACTGAAGCATCTGGAAACTTCTAAGGATCATCTGAAACTACATTACTCAAAAGATTGATTCTTGAAGTCTGAGAATGAGTGTGGCATGTGTCTGTGGGATCACCAAAAAGAGGAACAACCTCCTCAAGAGTAACTTGAGCCCATCATGACTTAGTGGTAAACTGAGGAGGAGGTGCATCAAGACCATCATCAAAATCTTCATCAAGTAGCAAACATCATCAATTGAAGAAGATTTAGTAGGTTGTGATGAAGAAAAATTCGAAGGAGGATCTAAGTGGGTGAAGGTCTCAACAAACTGAACATCACATTGGAAATGAACCTCTCGTGTGTCAGGATCAAACAATCTGTATGCCTTCACATCCTCACAATAGCCAACAAATATGTATTGTTGACTCTTCTTCTCCATGGATTTATGTCGACCATTTAGAATGAATTCCCAAGCCTCACTAGAAAAAACTCTAAAGAAGGATACATTAGGTTTGCAATGAGACCAAGCCTCCTCAGGGTTCATATTCTGCACTACCTTTTAGGGCATACAATTTTGAATATAGTTGACACAATTGACAGCTTCGACCAAAAAAGCTAGAGCCATGGACCTAGACTGAATCATACAATTGGCCATTTCCCTAAGAGTCCCATTCTTTCTCTCCACCACACCATTTTGTTGAGGAGTGTAAGGAACTATGTGCCGATGAAGAATACCATGCTCATTGCAAAATCCTGAAATGCCCAATTGACATACTCCCCCCCATTATTTGTGTGTATCTATCGAAGAGAAAACCTTGACTAGTCTCCACAAATATTTTGAAGGTCTTGAAGTTGGTGACTTCACTCTTGAGCTTCAAAAAATAGGCCCATGTCCGGTAGGAAAAATCATCAATGAATGTTAGTACATACTTAGCCCCTAAAAAGGAAGGAGTTGGGAATGGCATGAGATCACTATGGACCAACTCAAGGGGTGTGGTTGCATGTGTAGCTTGAAACATAGGAAAAGGATCTTGATGTTTCTTGCCAAGAACACAACCTTGAAAAACACCATATGTGCAAGTGATCTTTGGAATACCAACCGCTAAGTTATGTGCTTGCATCTGTTGAAGATATATGTAGTTCAAGTTCCCAAATCTTTCATTCCAAAGCTTTCTCATCAAATCAGCATGGGAAACAAAACAAGAACTCGATGAAGACTCAAAGCCATTAAATCAATACAAATGGTTCTCATGATCAACTATTCCTGTAGCAACAACCTTCTCAGGATCTTGCAACTATCTGATAGTCACATTCTATGGAGTAAACTCAATTGTCTTCTTATCTCCAGAATGATAAATTTGATATATGGAAAGTAGATTCGCTGAAATATCAGGAACAAGAAGAACATCCTCAATGCACCCATCAAGCATCTGAACGGAGCCTGTCCCCAAAACTAGAATTTGTGAAGAGTTCCCAACTACAATCTGAGAAGTAGAAGTATGAATAATGGAATCAAGAAGATCACGTGAATTGGTCATGTGATGTGAAGCACCTGAATCAAGAATCCAACTGTCTAAAGATGAATGAATGGTCTGTGCTAAAAGATATTTCTCTTCTCCCATGGAAGAAGGCTTAGCCACTGAAATGTTGTGCTTATTCATAGCTTCCTCCAAGGCTTCTAATCTCTTAAAGCAATGAGTTGCATCATGCCTAGTTTTGCCCCAAAATGAACAAGGATCTCCTTTCTTTTTCTTGGACTTGGAAGCAGAATCTCTAGAGGTAGAAGAAGGAGATTGATTGGATTTCTAATTGTTCTTCGGGTTCATTTTGGAGGGATTCTCACTACTTGAAGGTGATTCTTCTTTGGGCTTCTTGTTCTTTCCTTTACCCCTGGATGATTGAGCCATCAGAGCATGATTCTTAGAGTTAGGTAAGGCATCCAACTAAATCAACTTGGCGTCCTCCCTAGTAAGATGCTCACAATACAACTCAATTGTAGGAATTTTGAAATCTTTCACCATTACATCCATAGTTGAATAGAAAGAAGAATAAAAAACTTGATAAGGGCACTTTAACGTAGACAAAATCAAGAAGATACATTCATCACTAGATTTATCTTTCCCACATCCTTTCAACTATGACAAAATCAACTTGAATTGTGAAAGAAAATATTGAATTGAAGGAAATGCATCTAGAGAGAGTGATTGTAGATCTGCTTGAAGTTGCAAGACTTAGAATTGATTTTATTTTCCATACAATTCTTCAAGTTTATCCCAAACATTCTTAAGTGTTTTACACTCTGAAATATGAAACAACAAATTATCAGATACATGTAATCCAATGAGTGCTTTTGCTTCATCCATTTTACATCTATGGACAAATTTTTCATAATCCCTTGTAAATTTAGGTTGTTTTGCATCTAACATTGGCCATAGACCCTTAGATTGTAACAATTGAGTCATTTTTAGCTTCCATGTATGATAATTGTGTGGAGTGAGTTGTTCAATTTTCCTTAGATCCGCCATGAACACGAAAAGAAAGAAGAAAATGTGGCACTTAAATTGTGCCTTTCACCCCCCAGAATGCATTAAGACTAATTTTGCAAACCCCCCAACAAATTACAATGAAGACATTTTGCAATTTTTACATGTGACAAGCTCAAATCAACCATTTATAACACAGTGATTTTTACAATTTTCAAAAAAAGAGCTTGCCAAAACTAAAAATAGAGGTTACAAATAGATTCCTTGCAATTTTCTTAGCAATTTCAAAAAGATTTTTCAAAATTTCAACTTCGTTTGCAAAAGTTATGCCAATGACAAGCAATAAATGCACTTGTACCTTCAACCTGAAAAATGGCATAAAATGTCAAAATCTAGAAAATAACCTACACCGCTGTGAAACTCATTAAACCAGCTTTCTGACGATATCTCGTTTGTGAAAATCCGACACTGTGGTGAAAAGTTATGCAAAATTGAAAAAAAGGCCTATTTTAGGCACTTTGAACACTAAACATGAGAAAAAATTGATCACTAATTGGGCACAAAATTTAAGCCCCCAGGGGCTAGCTGTCAATCACCCATGTGACCAGGTGCTCCAAGCAAAAAAATTCCAATAGTTAATACACTGCTAGCGGTCTAGATCTTTGTGGTCACATGCATGACTTTTGTTGCCCGTTATGGCTACCATTTCTTGTCACCGGTGGTTACTGTAAATCCGTTGGTGGCATATGACAGTGGCAGTCATGGCTAATGTTGGTGAGAGGAAACTGCCCTCCTGGCTAGTGGTTGACGGAGGGTGGTGGTTCGTTGTTGGCAGTTTGAGAAACCACTGAGTGTTAGTGGTTGTCTTAACCACTAGGTGGCGGCTTAATAACAGTACACAGACTTTAATAAGTCTGTGATTGTTAAATTAAAAACATCAACACTTTTCAAAAATTGCTTTAAATGTAAAGTGCTTAAAAATGCTTTCATATATATTTTTTTTAATTTTTTGAAAAATTTCAAAATAACTGCCAAATAAAACTAAAACTAATTTTTTCTTTCTAAAATTCTGATGACGACACGTACCTTTGACCTAGGAGACCGTACGACCTCCTGGGTAAAAAATTTTTTTCCCCAAAGACAAATTTTTCCTAATATGGGAAAATTATATATCAAAAATCTCGGAAATGACCACCCAAACACAATGGAAGGCTTACTTTTTTCCCAAAATGTTCTTATAAAAAGTTCACCAAATCTAAGCTTCAAACCCTTCTTTGCCAAAGTTGTAAATGGTGATGAAATTGAGTGAAACAAAAGCCAAATCTGAATTTTTTGAGCCTCCTGGATGCAATGGGATAGCCTAAAATACTGCCACTAAAGCCAAAAGTGCTACAATCACCAGATCTTACCAAAAAGCATACATGTAATATAGGATACAAGAAACTCAAATCACAATAGAAAATGATGGAAACTCTCTGATAAAGAAATGGAAGGGGCTTGCTAGATTCAAAGCTTTGATACCATGTTGAAGTGATCAACCTAAGATCTTCAATATACAATACCAAATAACCTCCACAAGAAATAGAGAGAAGCAACAATGGAAGATTTTATTCCACCATACAAGGATTGCAATATGATACACTATGATCAATGCAATACTATACAATGCTATGCTATGCAAAATATGCTAGAGATGCCTTTCTTATAAAGGAAAGGATGAGAGATAGGATAAGACAAGATCATGAAAAGTGTCTTAATCATATCGCATGAGACAACTAACTCATAACTACCTAGGAAAGTGTAACTTCTAGATGAGACAACTAATGCTTATCTAAATAAGAAAACTAATATCCTAAGTAAGCTTAACATGTGAATTAAGTCCCCTAAGTCCCTAGTAAAGGAATCAACTAGGTACAATTCTTATTCACACCAACAGGAGTCTTAGGGGAATCATTGATATGTTGTTGACTATCAAAATGGATTTTTTAAAGTAGTTGAATTTTGGTTTGAAGGAAGTGGTTGAGAAGAGTTACTCGATTGAGTTGATTCCCAGTGCTACAAGGGAAAAGGGTGAATTTGAAGAGAAGGTGAGATTTGATGAATTTGTGATTAAAATGATTGTAATTTTTTTTACTAAAGTTGTAGGACTTCTCCTATTGCATCAAAGTGATATCAGAGCAAACGTTCTAGACTTTTGTAGAAGAAAGTTGTAGATTGTGAGATTGGAAGGTGACGAGGAAAGATTGTGAAGATGCCTCCAAAAGAAAATAACACAACAAAGGAGATGAATGAATTGAGAAAGCAGTAAACTAAAGAGATGAGAGAATTGAAAGAGAGATTGGTAGCCTTAGAAACCAACAAGAGAAGAGAAGTAGTTAAGAGCAGTGAGTTAGAAGAAGATAATGAAGATTTTGAGGATGTTGAAGACGAGCTTGATCCAAAAGACGAGGGAATGGCCAAGTTGATAAAGGTTGTAAAAGGTGACAAATACAAGGTAAAAATTGATGTGAAAAAGTTTGGTGGTAATTTGAATGAAGAGGAATCATTAGATTGGATAGCTTTTTTGGATAACTATTTTGAATGTGAAGAAATTCATGAAGAACAGAGAGTGAATATTGCCAAAACAAAGCTTAAGGGTCATGCACTTGTATGGTGGGATAATCTACAGTCAGAAAGAAGGAAACAAGGAAAGTACAAGATTGTGGATTGGGACAAGATGGTGCCTAAGTTAAAAGGTAAGTTTCTCCCTTCAGATTATCAAATTAAAATGTTGAAGAAGATGCAAATTTTGAGATAAAAGGAAATGAATGTAAAGGCATATACTAAGGGATTTTATAGATTGAGTATGAGGCCTAACCATAATGAAAATGAAGATGAGAAGATTGCTAGGTACTTGGGTGGCTTAAGAATGAATATTCAGGATGAGTTGGCTTTGACTAACCCTATAAATGTAGAAGAATGTTACAAAATGACATTGAAGGCTGAAGAGAAGGTAAAGAGGAGAGAAGAGAAAATAGTAAGAGGAAGAGGCAGCACCATGAGAGAAAGAGGAACTTTTTCTACTCCAAGGAAAGCAACTGGAAATCAATAAGAAGAACTAAGCAAGAGAGATGAACAAGTTGTTGATTTTAGTGGTGGATATAGAGGTACAAGAGGCATATTTGGAGGTTGAAGAAGCTCTAACACTTTTATAGGAAGATGCTATCATTGTCAAGAGTTTGGAAATCTTGCTTGGAAGTGTCCTAAGAAGGCTAGTTCATCAAAACATGGAGGAGAAAGGAAGTTTGAAAGAAGAGTACAAATAGTCCATGGAGATGAGGCTGAGAGTTCAAATTTTAATTCACTCCATGTTGCTCTTGAAGTTGGTGAAATGCTGGTGATGAAGACTCAATCCTTGAAGACCACAAAGGAAAGAGAGTTGGCTCAAAGAAGGGCCTTGTTCAAGATAGCTTGCAGATGCAAGGATAAGGTGTGTAGAATCATTGTTGATTTAGGTTGCATAAATAATATTGTGTCAAACAAGATGGTAGAAAAGTTGCATTTGCAAAGAGTGCCTAGGGAGAGACCTTATAAGGTATCATGGGTCAATGATAAGCAAACTTTGGTGGTGAATGAAAAAGAAAAAGTGGACTTTAAAATAGGTCAGTATAGAGATGAAGTCCTTTGTGACATTCTACCGATGAATTGTTGCCACATGTTGCTAGGTAGACCCTGGTAGTTTGATAGGTTAGCTATATACCATGGTAGGAAAAACACATACACTATAGAGAAAAGTGGGAAAACATAATATAGAGAAGAGTGGGAAAAAATTCTTGTTGACTCCATTGAGTGAGGGAGTAAGTGAGTATGGTGAGATAATCATGATTTGGAGAAAGGAGTACATTACTATTGGTGAAGGTAAAGGAAAGTGTGTGGATTTAGAAGACAATGCAAACCAAGTCAAGGTGCAGGGAATGAGTAAGGGAAGTCAGGGTAATGGGAAAACAATGCCTAAGGAGAATGTTTATAGTTGGAAGAGAAAAGTAAATGAAGTGGTGTCTCAGATTGGTAAAGGATAGAGTGAGAGTGAAGAGCCTTTGGAAAGGAAAAAAGACAATTATAGTACATGCTAATAGGGATAGTCAAGTGCCTAGTGGAGTTGAATCAAGTAAGAAAAAATTCAAAAAGTGTTATGATGATATTGGTAAGAATGATGAGATGGTAAACAAGAGGACAGTGAGTCAAAAGTTTGAAAGGACAGAGGACACAAAGATGAAGGTCTATGATGATGTCAAGAAAATGAAAGGAAGGACATGTATTAGTAATGTTGATGTGATAGAGGTTGCTGATACAATGAAAGAGCATTTGAAAATTGATAGTACAGAGGCATGTGAGATTGGGAAAAAAGTGTAAAAGAAGACAAAGGTCAATAAGGATGATGGGACAGTGGACAAGGCAAGTACAAACCTGATAGAGATCCTTGAATGTAATGGTATAGTGGAAAAGACAGTGGCAAGGATTGGTAAATACAGAAGTATAGTGGATAGTGGTGGAAATGAAAGAAAAAGAATGGAACCAGGTAAAGTAATGACAATTGATGAAAGGAAGAATACATATGTAAAGAAAGGTGGAATGGTAGTGTTTGAAGTTGGGAATGATGACAAGCACCCCACAATATATGCTAAACAATTGGAGCAATAACCAAAGAGTGAAGATGGAAAAGTTGAAAAGAAAAAGGAACTTGAAAAAGGACATAAAAGAGAATAGAGGCATTAAATATACAAAGGATGACATGTTACATTTCTCTTTCCAAGAGACTTGGAAAAGATTCAAGTTGGGGTGTATGGTGTAGGAGCACCATGAAAGATGTTTTGTCCATTTAGGATTTTAGGATCTAGACTTTAGAATTTACTAGTCTTTGTAGTAGAATAAGGTCTATAAGACCATGTGATGATTTCAAGAATCATATTTGTGGGTTTATAGGTGTCAAGTTGGTTGAGGTGTTTAAAAAATGCAAAAATGTTGAAAATTGTAAAATTGTGAAAAGTGCAAAATTTGAAATGTTGTAATAAGACAAGATTAGAAGGCCAAAGGTCAAGTCCTTTTGAAAGTTAGTTGTGGAAGTTTTAGGCACCTAGTTTAGAGGGAAAATTCTTTAGAAAACCTTGAGGAACTCAAAATATGGTTGTTGAAGTCATTTTGAAGATTGAAGATTGAAAAAAAAGGCTAATTTTCTGCAATTTTCTATATTCTGTGTTGTAACAGTAGATTGTATAGTATGTACTATACCTTTCTAGTTCAAAATTGTGGTTTTTTCTATAGTGTATTGTTCATTCTTGCATTTGAATCAAAATTTAATGTTTTATTTTGAATTTGGTGCATTTAAACTCCATTCTTCTTAAACCGGCCTAAAATAGGGCATATTGTGTTTGAGGTTCCTACAATGTATTAAAACCCATTCCACCTACTGTGAAGGATGTATCTCAATGGAATAGGTGTGTAATAACTATTTTTGGTGTGTATAAAGGTTGGTGAAGGCAAGGGAGTTCTAGAAGTGAGTTGGGTGAGAAGCCCTATGGTGAAGTTTTGAGTTTTCCTTCAAAAAGGAGAGGTTTTAGAGTATGAAAATAAGTTTTTGTATTGGGTAGCATATTTTTATGATGGATTGACTATGTGTAGGGAATTTGATACCTTTTTAAAGAATTTTTAGGTTTTGGGATGTTTGGGAAGTGCAAGATCCATTAAACCCTAGGGTTTTTAGGTCTAGGAAAAGGGTTTTAAGGATTGGCTATTGGATGGTTAAATTTTTGATGTTTGATTGAGGAATTTAAGGTTTTGAGACATATGAATCTTTGCCCCAAAGTTTTAAAAAGTTTGGAAAATTTTAGAGAGTGGTCTCTTTGGAAAAGTGGGCTAATTTGAGCCCTAAAACGCGTTAAACACTTGTTTTGAAGGATTTGTTACAAATGAGTCTTAGGTGAATCATTGATATGTTGCTAACTATCAAAATGGGTTTCTAAAAGTTGTAGAGTTTTATTTTGAAATGGAGTGGTTGAGAAGAGTTACGTGATTGAGTTGATTCCCAGTGTTATAAGGGAAAAGGGTGAATTTGAAGAGGTGAGATTTGATGAATTTGTGACTACTGATTGGAATTATTTTTAGTAAAGTGTTAAGACCTCCCTTATTGCATCAAATTCAATAGAAATTTGAACTGCCTAAACATCCGGTGTTGATGTCACAAGAACAAGTAGATGCAATTGAAACAATTTGCCATAAAATGAATATGTTTGAATGGATTGAGTACTGGGTAAAGCAAGGAGAAGAATTCATTATAAATGCAATAAGGAAGTACAAGGAAGCATACCGCCATTCAAATAAATTGAAAATATTTGAAGATGAATGCAGATTTCATTAGGAGCAAGTCATCAAAGAAAGGTGAAGCATTGAAATTCTCATGCAATCAAATATCCAAGGGTTAATACAGGGTGATGTAATATCAGAATGTGAACTTCTATTTCTAGAAAAATGGAAGAAATAGTTGAAATGGGAAGGTGACATGTTAATACAATGTATGAAAGGATTTGAAAAGGTCACTATAGAATGCAGAAAACTGGTTCGTGAAAATCAAGAATTTAGTGAAATACTAGCACATCAAGGTTGTGATCCCCAAACATTACGATAGGAGGGAAAAGAAGCTAAAGCCTTCAAGGAATGGATAGAAATAATAAATAGAGATCTTGTTTAGTTGCTGAAATGGGAGGTCATTGATGAGATTATACAGTGTAGGAATATTATAGCCAAGTATGAAGCAGACAAAGTGCAGAAGAATAATATCATACTCCAAGTATCTAAAGAATATATTAGGCTCAAGATCACCTGCAAAGCAATGAAAGGGATTTAAAAAGAATGTATGCATCAAGTATTAAGCGATTTATGAGAGTATCAGTTGAAGAAAGGTGAAGGAAGAATCCTGGAGCCCTAGTCATAAGTGAGAAGAGAAAGAACAAAACACCAGACGCCAAAAGTGTGATGAAGTTTACTTTAATTCAATTTTGAGTTTGCAACTTGATTCTGATCTTGGTAGATGTTCCCTATTCAAGTATTTTGGAAAGAAGTGGATAGCCTCGACATATGCAAAGTGTTCATGTTGGAGTATGAAGTAAAGTGTTGCTGTTGATGAAGCCAAATCCTTGACTTATTCTAGAATATTCTTGATGAGAGTTGGTAGATGGCATGTGCCACATTTTAATTTTTTATTTCTAATTCTCTATATAGAATTTTAAGTTGGACTTCTAGGACCTTGTTCTTATAAAAGGCTGTCTCCATTTTTATTTTCAGTTTGGAATTTTTGGATGTCGGAGGAGCAAAATTTTTTTCCTATTTTTTGAACCATTCTGGTGCAAAACTTTGTATGCATGTAGACATTGATTAATATTAGAGCTTATTAGATAGTTACCTATCTTAGTATCTTTTGTAGCTAGTTTTGTTAGTTCGGTTGAACAAGATTGTATGATGTGTGTCATTTAAGGATGCATATAGAACCTACTTGATGTCTAGAAATGAAAGCCCTCTCTGTAAAAGCTTGCACCATTTTATATGTAGCTGTGAAGCAATCTGGTGAAGTATAAAGTAGTTTACTTTGTTTTAATTGATTCTTTGGGGCATCTATGGAGAATAACTAGGGGAAACTTTTAATTTTTAGTATTTTTTACACTTTGTTTTAGAATAGTTGTTTAAATTCTTTAAAATGTTCCAAAATTTGAATGAATGGATGAAATTTTATTGAAAATATTTTGTTCTCCATAAAATTGCTAAATGCTTAATGCTAAATCTACTTAAGTGATAGCAAATAATTTGTGATGTTCATGAAATATTATTGTAAATATTTTGATTTCATGATGTTATTTTATGAATGAAGCAAAAAAATTGTGTGTAATATTTATAACTCTTAGCAAAACAAGAAATAACTATAGTCCCTTTGAGATTAACAACAATATCACATCAGTACCCAAGAGTGACCCTAGTGCAACCATGACCTGATTATCAGAGACTTGGGATTGAACAAAAGCAATTTTTTTCCCCTGTTAATGAAAAACTACCCATTAGGTTGTCTTTGTTCCATATCTTTCAAGAAGGATAGGCTCTTTGCGGTCTTGTCTGTGAAGAATTTATTCTCCCTATTTTCCAGAGTAAAATCGTCATTGTAGACACGAGAAATCTGGTTTAAGCCTGCGACTTCCATATTCTTCATAATTCATGGTCATGATTAAATAATGTCAATTATTTAATTATTCATCTTAACATTAATTCTTATATTAATTAAATAATGTCAATTATTTAATTAATTCATCTTCTAATAATTCTTCTATTAATTAAATAATCTTAATTATTTAATTAATTCACACTTTCTTTATTCTATCTAATTAATTAAATAAACGCTTGTTATTTAATTATCTTACTAATTAACCATATTCTTTGTCAAATTAAATAAATTTATTTAATTTATTCTTCATCGCACTTCAACTATAATTAAATAAAGTCATTATTTATTTAATTATTCATTTAAAATCCCCTTCGTCATTTAATTAAATAAATCTTATTTATTTAATTATCCTTCGAATATCGAGTCTTGAATTAAATGAATTATTTAATTCATTAATTCTATTTTAACACATTCTTCTATATTTTAGATAATTATGTGAGTTATCTAAGTATTCACTTTTACTCAACTCAACATCTATTTTAATCGCTCAGTTAACTATTGATTTAATGTCTGAGTGGCGTCTTCGAGTAATCTCTTCGTCTAATCATGCAATCGTCCACTTCTAACTCAATTAGTGTACATGCGAGTTAATTAAATATTCTTATTTAATTAATTAAGTGTTAATGTGCATTGCATTCTAGAGTTCGCTTTAATCAATCTTCATCTTTGTCATACAAAGATATTTCTTATATTTTCGAATCCGAACTGAAGATTAAATTATTCATTTAATCTTTAATTCTATTTCTAGTTTGTATCACTCATGTCATCAACAGTTAGTCAGAATGCATGTCTAATCGGTCAATCTCAACCGTCCGTTGATCTTTCAATCTTGACTTTGTCGTTCGAATAATCAATTTTGATGTTTGTCATTCTTCATTCAATCTCTCTATGGAATTTGATAACTTTTGAGAGCAATTTTGTCTTGAATCTTCGATATTTTGCTAATCACTATCTTAGGCTATACTTGCACAAACTTGAAAATCTGAGGGCAATTATACTACACAAGCAAAATGGAGAAGGGCAATTGAGATGAATCATGGAAATACGTTTGGAAATTGGTGAGATTGTTTCAGTTTTAATTACGTTTTTACTTTCCATGTTCTTTGTTGCTTAACATATGAATTTGCATTCTAGATTTAGTATTGTATTGCATGTGTGCTTCTAACGATCTTCCTTGTTGTCTATTGCAAAGCCTTTTCATTTTCAAGCATTCGGTCATCAATAGGAATTGGCACTAGAAGGAGGGCCTATTGTTGTCATTTTTTTTTGGTTTTTGTTAAGTTTTAAACTAGATTTTCATAGAATCACTAGATCTTGATCTGTTGATCCTTGTGTGACTTTAGTTGAGCTTAGTGGTTGAACATCATCTAGACCTCAAAATTTTGGAAGTTTAAGTACAAGTTCAAAGAATCCAAATATTTTTATAAAACCACCTCCCATAGTGATGGCATTCTTTAATGTAGAGTCACCAATTCAATTTGTTGTAAGCAATGATTTACCAAAATATTTTGATAAGTTGTGTCCTAAATATTATTTTCACAAAGACGGAAAATAACATATTAGTATATTCAGGGATACATGTTTTAGAGCAAGGATTCAAGATGAAGACGCCATATGTAGGTTGTTCCCATACACTTTAAGTGATGAATTTTACTAGTGGTATATCAACCTACCTCATAATTCTATCAAATCATGGCAAGACATGGAAACTCAATTTTTAGCCTGATTTAGAACATTGACTAACCCTGCTTTGTTATATCATCAATTTGTGCAAATTAAGAGATTCAAAGGTGAACCTATAACCGCTTTTAATGAAAAGTTTCAAAAGGGTTATTCTAGGCTACAAGCACCTTATGTAGTGGATAATTTGTCTACTATCATAGTTTATTATACAACAGTAGATCCTTTAACTGCTATGTTTGTGAAGCGAAGAGAAAATCCTCCTGCTACTTTACCAAAAGCCTATGTTGAAGCCATAAGTGTGAATTTAGGAATGAAACATCTTGGAAATGGATTGTACATGAAAGGCAGAAATAGATTGAATATTTACCCTACCCCAATGTAAATGGAGTTCTTGAAGGTCATCTTATAGCTCCTAATGTTTATCCTATAGTGGTCCAGAATGGGACATTTCCTCAAAGTACTTTCTTTAAACTAGGAAATAGTCAAACTTTAGTCCCTCACCCCAGTCTAGCTATTACAGAGCTATGTCCTAATGGAAATTCCTTTTTCTCACAAACTCAAGAAAATCAAAATGTAAAGATTTATGAGGAAAAAGAAGACATGAAAGAATTTATAGCTCAAATCAAAAGGTTAACCATAGAAGTTACATAATTAAGGAATCAAAATTTCTATGCTTGGAATAATAATCAAAATTTGCAAAATTGGATGTATAATGCTCCCAAGCCACCTAGACCTTGGAATACATGACCTAATAATGGGGGAGTATCAACGCTTTTAGATAATCCTAACTCAACTAATGAAAAGTTCACATCAAAAGTGAATTTGGCTAACCCTACAATGAATAATTGGTGTAGAATCCATAATAAAAATGCTCATGCTAAAGTAGATTGTTCACAATTCAAAATTGCTTATGACATTTTTCTACCTGCTACACATTACAATGAACATTGTGATTCTTATCCTCTTAAGGGAAATGAGTTAGTTGTAGTAGGATATGACTATACTCTAGTTTTGGAAAGTTATGAACATTTCAAATCACCTACTATTATCACAAGTTGCGCTCATGAATATGAAAGTGATAATTTGACTATGACATTGAAAACATATATTTTTCTTTATCAGGATGAAAATGAGCCTTATGAAGAAATAGATGAAATACATTCCTTCCAATAGTATCAAAAGAGACATAATTACAAAATGAGGAGTAATGTTAATAGTGGAGGTAAATTCAATATCAAGCAATAAACCAGGGTTACCTAAGGTAACATCTCACTACAATTCATCAAATACTTCAAAAGGTGAAAAGATAGATTTCGCTGACCAAAACAATTTGACTAATTATTTAGCGAAAGAAATAAAAAAGGTAAAAATTAGCCTTTCTCTATCAGAGTTTCTCAAGACACCTATGATCAAGAAAGATTTCTTAAACACTTTAAAAGATTTTCCTAAAGATATCAAATTCAAAGACATTTAAGCGAAATATAGTCAGGCTAAGACAAAAGATAAAAATATTGTTCCCATAGCAGATGCACAAGTAGCCTTTTACAAACACTAACTCATTTGACTAGAAAATTTGAAAAAAATGTTTGATGAAATATGTATAATTTGATGTATTGTCAGGTGCTTGTAAAATTTGATGTGTAATTTTCAATTTTTTGAAATTTTATCCCCGACATTCATCAAAAATTCAATGAACCTGGGTTTCATCGACATTTAGAGTATCGGTTTCATCAAAATTTCAACAAACATGAAAAATACTAAAAAATCAAATCGTGGCCAACATAAAGACAAGTGAGTTCATTGATTTATTACGATAGTGTTTTGCTCTACTTGAGATAGTTTGTGGAGAACTAAGAATGATTATCTTGGGAAAAATAAGAAAAAATTCAAGAAGATATCACCAAGTTGAGGGTAGTCATTGTCTTTTGCAAAATTCAGTTGTAATGTTAGATTTGTAGTTCCAGGTTTGAAAATCATATTTTAAAGCAACATCTCATCAAATTTCATTTTTAGAGGTTTAGGGTTTTGTGAATTTCATGTTCAGATTTTGTTGTGTGGAATCACCATAAGATCACAACCAAGGAATAGATTCTTGTGACTATAATTATGTGATCCACAACTCTATTGGTCATGTGGCACAGTTGTGCTATAACAAATACAAGTATGAACAATGGCAAGTATGAAGGACTTGCTTTATATGCATACTATGCAATCTAGTTTAAGACACCGTTCTTAGAAGAAATTGAAGGTGGATTATGGAACTCAAGGGTTACCATGAAAAGGATTAAAGCAAAGACTGAGATCTCTTTAAAATCCACATTCATGAAGATATTAAAGAGGTCACATGAAAAACCGTATTAGCTAGAGTAATGAATACAGTGCCAAAGATGATAGTGTGCTAGGGCAAATTTAGGAGATCTCCACATTATCTAATTATAGGGAAATACATCATTTATTTATTTTTTTAATTAAAAGAAGTCATTCTAAACCCTATATAGGATACATTGATACTTCAAAATCCTCTGAAGGAATTTTAGATTATGCAAATATATGTCAAGTAAATACCTAGATTACAAATAGTATCGGAAACAATGAAAGATTTGTTGAGCAGAGTAGGAATAAGATAAGAATCAATGAATCCTATGCCTCCTTTAATGCACATCTCCTCACTGTTCTTTGTCATTCTTTGTGAAAACACTTCTCCATTTTGGTGGTCTATACTTGAAAATAATGTTTTGATGAAGGTTTTAGAGTATGTTTATTAAAATGAAAACTTAATTCTGGTCGGCTATGCCTAAAAGTAAGATTTTGACAAAAGTTTTAGGGTATGTTTATTAAATTTTTAGAGTATTTTGGCAGGCTATATTCTTGATTCCTTAAATGATTTATTCAAATGGATTGTGACTAAATAAATGACTAACTATTTAGTCATTTTTATTTGTGTGACTAAATAATTTTTAATCAATGACCAAACTAGTAATTTATTTACTCATTTATAGTTGAGCTGCAAAAATGAGCAGAATTTAGTCATTTTTAGTTGTTGTGACTAAATTTTTTAGTCACCTAGTCATTTATTTACCAAATTCTACTAGTGTGTGCTTCCTTGTGTGATTAGGGCTCTCTCAATGTTGAGGGCCCTAGGGACAAGTTTGTCATAAAAAGTGACACATTGCATCTTTAACTAAAAGGATAAATCCGTATTAACATTAGCAATGATGATTCCAACTTTTTGCTCCTTAGGAATGGGTCACTTTCTCTTACTAGCTCACTACCTCCATCATTGTAGGAAGTTTGCGATCAAGTTCAATATTCTGATTTTAGGAGTCTTAACGGTTGGAAATCATAGTAAAATTAGAATTTAATAAGTTTTGGAATTAGCATTTTAAAGTATTTTTTGGGGTTATTAACTTCAGACTATCTTCTCTTTTGTAGGGGTGGCTATCTTCTCTTTTGTAGGGGTGGTTATATGACAATTTTTTTGGTGTAAAATATCAGAATTATTAAATTTTGTTACTTGTCTATGAATAAAAATGATTGGAGTGTGTGTTTGATATTTTTTGAAGATCTAAATAGTCAAGCTTGGTAAAAACAATTATGTCAAATAATATTAGTCCTGAATAAAATGAAGAGACACTTGATAGATTGTGGGATAGATTGAAAAGAAAGAGTGATTGAAAATGTGTTATCCTTGCAATAATTGCAAGGGCTTAAAGACAAGACAATTTTTAATCACAATAGCTGAGAAACATTGTAGGCAACATGGTAACATTGAAGGGGGCATGATTATTATCCATTGGTAAGTTGTTCATTATATGTGTTTATATTGATTGAATTTGTAAATGTTTATATTGTTTTGACATTATATATATATATACATAATCACTTGATCATAATCATGGTTTATTTGTGTCTATCATTATTATAAAGGTGGGGCACCCTGCGGTAGATGATATGGATTATCACAGCCCGAAGAATGTGATTTTGTAAGTGGATGAACATGGAGCTGTGAATATGAAAGTTGAAGTTAATGATCCTATGGAAGAAGATGATCATGTGCCAGAAAACATAGTTGAAGATGATGGTACAAATACATTGATCCATGACACATTTAGTGATAGAGCTGATCATGATGATCAAGATGATTTTGATGATGTTCACCATTTACCTGTACTTGAGAAGACATATGAGCCCATTTATGAAGGCTCCCAAACAACTCTTCTCTCTGTTGTATTGTTGCTATTGAACTTGAAGGTTATGAATGGTTTGCCAAACATAGAAATCTCATGGATGTTAAGGTATGTCATATATGTCATCTTTTTTTATCTATTTTAATTGCTAGTTTATCACTAGTAAATAAAGGATGAAACATGTACCATTGATATTATTTATATTAACAAATTATTTTTTGTTGTAGATTGATTGGTGAATTTTTGTTACCACCATCAAATATTTTGCCTCGCTCATATTGAGATTTATCTGCCATTATGAAAGATATCAGAATGGAGTATCAAACAATAGACGCATGTCCCAATGATTATATTATATGTCATAAACAACATGAATTTGCAACAAAATGTCTAAAATGTCCTATTAGTAGATATCAAACATATCAACTAACAAAAAAGGTGTCTCACAAGGTTCTTCGTTATATTATCATTATTCAACATATGCAATGATTATTTAGGTGCGAAAGCTTAGTGCAATTTATGGATTGCTATGTATGGACTAGAAGTGGAGATGACATTTTTTGAATGTCTGCAGATGGTTATGAATTTAGAGACATGGAGGAAAAATGGCCACACTTTAAAGAACCTCATAATCTCAAGCTTTCATTGGGAGTAGATGGTGTCAATCCATTTGGAGAGATGAGATCTATTTACTCAGTGTGGCCTATTTTTGTTATCAACAATAACATTCCTCCATGGATGTCAATAAAGAGGGAGCACATAATGTTGTCAATGATTGTTCTAGGCATTTGTTTACACCAATTTTCTTTAATGTAGTAGCATCTCATTTGTCTTATTTATTGCATTATGACTTATATTTTTTTCATTCAATAGTCATGTACATTAATTTATATATATTGTTGTAAAATGGTTATAATAATTATGTTATGTTTATGTTCATTCAACTAGGTAAGTATCAAGTTAAAAATATGAATGTATATATTGAGCCTCTTATCGACGAGTTACTAAAGTTATGGAATGGCGCCACTATGTATGACGTCTCCAGACCAATAGGACAAAGACAATTTCAATTCCATGCAATGCTTGTATGGACAATTCATGATGCCCCAGGGCTAACACATTTTTGTGGTATGTTATAATGTTCAACTACACTTTAACAATATTTAATTTGATGAAGTAGATATCATGCATGTTTTTAAAATAATCTATTCATTATATATAATTATAAAAATTGACATATTTAATCCAATTATATATGATCTCTCAGGTCTTCATTAGGAAAGCAAGTGTTTGATGAGTATACAAACTTCCTCCATAGAAATCATAAGTATCGAACTATTAAAAAACATTTTTTCAATGGAAAAGAGGAGACTGCTAACGTCCCACCAAAACCACGTCCTTATTGGTAGCAACAGGCTGAAATTATCTGCAAAGCAAGAGTGTCACCCATCAAATTATTTATTTATTATATATGATATGTTTGAATTTATATTTTTATATTGTGTTGTGTTTACTCATGTTGTAATTGACAATGATTGTCGTTGTTAATTTGTTAACTTATATGCTTCATGAAGGTCGCCAAGGCATTAATGGCCAGCTTCCACAGGGTCTGAAAAGTTATCCTAGACAATTTAGTAGCTGTCCTACTATGAGTTGTACAAATAGCATTTTTTTGATACAATGCATATTGAAAGAATATAACATAAACATTATAGAAAATATTGATGGAAGGTACATGTGACAAAAGAAAAATTGTCAAATTTGTAGTGACATTCGTAGTCAACTGTGGAATGAAAAATGTCATTCAATTAAATAGTGATGAAGACCAAATTACTATAAGTGCCCTTCCTTAGTTATTAACAGAGTAGCAAAGAAATGTTATAAAAGAAGTCATACGAAAAATTTAATTTCCCATAGGATTTGCTGCAAACATAAACAATATAATAACAAAGAAAGGTTAATTTGGGTCAAGGATGAAAACACATGATTGGCATACCTTCATTAAGGTAATTGTTCTGGTATATTATATACACTTGTATAATGCATGTACTTTTTAGTTTATTGTGTTTACTACTTTTGAAAAAATAATGAAAAGATTATTTTATAATTTTTGCAGTACGTTCTACCTCACTAATACATTTGACTGCAAAATATGACAAAACTGTCCAACAAAATATGTAAAATTCGATGTTTGTCGAGTGCTTGTAAAATTTGATGTGTAATTTTCAATTTTTTGAAAGTTTATCCTCGACATTCATCAAAATTTTGATGAACCTGGGGTTTGTCGAAATGTCAGCTATCATTTTCGTCAAATTTTTGACAAACATGAAAAATTAAAAAAAATCAAAATGTGGCCGACATAAAGAAAATTGAGTTCGTGCTTGATTTATTGCGACAGTGTTTTTCTCTACTTGAGATAGTTTGTGAAGAACTAAGGACGATTTTCTTGGGAAAAATCATAAAAAATTCAAGAAGATATCCCCAAGTTGAGGGTAGTCATTGTCTTTTTGCAAAATTTAGTTGTAATGTCAGATTTGTAGTTCTAGGTTTGAAAATCATATTTTAAAGCAACATCTCATCAAATTTCATTTTTAGAGGTTAAGGGTTTTGAGAATTTTATGTCCAGATTTTGTTGTGTGGAATCACCATAAGATCACAACCAAGGAACAAATTCTTGTGACTATAATTATGTGATCCATAACTCTATTGGTCATGCGGCGTGGTTGTGTTATAACAAATACATAATGCATTCATGTGTGACCCAAGTTTAATGTGGTTGTGTTGTGATAGAAATGGAGACACTCATATAATGTAGTTAATTCAGATTGTATAATGTAGGTGTCAATCATCATTGAGTGCATTCAAGTTGTCTCAAGTTTAACAGGTTAGGATGTAATTATAGCTTGATCAAAGAGTGATTACCTCTTGATGCAATAAAAAGCCTATAACTCTGGTTGATATGCAGAGTGGTTGTGCTATATCAATTATGTATTGCATTCAAGCACAACCCATGTTTAATGGGCTATTCTAGAGAGTGATCAAGATTTTCTAAACCTTATGAATGTTACTTGACATATATTTGCATAATCTTAAATTTCTTCAGAGGCTTTTGAAGTATAGGGTTTAGAATGATTTCTTTTAATTAAAAGAATAAATAAATGATGTATTTCTCTATAATTAGATAATGTTGAGATCTCCTAAATCTGCCTTAGCACACTGTCCTCTTTGGTACTGTATTCATTACTCCAGCTACTATGTTTTTTCATGTGACATCTTTAATATCTTCATGACCGTGGATTTTATATAGATCTCAGTCTTTGCTTTAATCCTTTTCATAGTAACTCTTGAGTTCAATAATCCACCTTCAATCTCTTCTACGAATGTTGTCTTAAGCTAGGCTACATAGTATGCATATAACGCCTTAATTTAGTTACAATATAAATAAAGAGCAAGTACAAAGTTAATATTTTTTTTAAATGTCTTACATATGTTATAAAGTATCTAAGACGCTGTTACATAATTTTATTAAGTTAACTAATCACATTGATAACAATCAAAAGTACAAATTTGATTTCATGTAAGATCCAGTTATAAATTTACATACGATAAAATATCTCAAATGTCCATTTTACATAAAACGAGATTTCAAGGAATCTCCATACATCAAAGATGGTACAATTTGTACTCTCTTACACAATAGGTAAGTTTACAAAACATTAAGTGTCAAAAAAAAGATCTAGTACAAAATCCACGAACAAGCTCTGCATCCTCAGTCACGAACAAAATAGTAACTGGAATCTGCTGCGAGCTTAGGATCATCTGCAAGAAAATTATAAGATAGGTGTAGCACGGTTACCTCCCGACCACGTGGAACCCAAAGGTCCACTCCCTCCGTGCTAGGAGATACTGACAGGTCCACAAACAAAGCAAACAGAACATCACTATACGGGGTTTACAATTCACTATACGACATAACGTTTACAATCAAAATGCATGAAATCATAGTATCAAGTCACATTAAATCGAAATCTCAACAAAAGAAACGCCATCATGAAATAGACTAAGAGAGTGTCATCGCATTGTCAGGATAGGTTACCCTGGCGAATCTTCATAGACTACCGGCCCTCACCAAGAGTTACCCTGGCAGTCTCTATCGATTCCCGGCCCCTATGCAGACAGATGTGGTGTCGTTACATCTTTCAAGAGGACAAGATGGCGACTTGCCATTCCAGGCCTTCTCAGCCTTTTCTCAACCTAAACGAGCGTTAAGAAGTAGGCGAGGCATATCATTATCTGATTTAGTGTTTAAAACTACCCAACCCCTAAAATATTAGTTAGGTTATCACTTAATTAACTCACCTACGTTAGGTTACCCAGACAATCACTATAGGATTTCGGCCCCTAACGTAAGCCACTCTCTCTAAATCATGACTCAACTTAAAATCAGTCCAGGGAATGCTATTTAACACATAAATCAAAACTAGAATGGTTACATCCTTCACTAGAGGCAAATCACAATCTCTAAGTTGTCACTTCGAAAACCTCATAACAACACGAAACTATATTCCCCACGTAAAACAATTGTAATCTCATAAATATCTCAAAAGTCAACAACATAAGGTATATAAAAAAAATAAACTTTACCCTCACAATAAAGATTATCATAATTGCACAATAAGAATTTCAGTGTAAAAAAAAACTTCTTATTATAATTATCACTTTCTAGTCTTTAAGAAATAAAAATAAATTTTCTCCAACATTATACATTCATTCATATACAACTCATAACTGCATTAGTACAATCTCTTTAAATCAAAATCTTAATAACAACTAAAGATATTAAATAAATATTCTAATAATTTTAAAGATAAAACACTTATTCACATAATAGAATATAGATAATGTTAATTCTTTATTTACATAAAATTATTTCCTTAAAAGAGAAATTATATACAATTTACAAACTTAATATTTTATATAAATAAATATTTACCTTTTAAATAAATTGACTTACTCTTAACTAATACACGCGTTGGTAAAAGTTTAAATACTGTTAGTTATCTAATAAAATATCTACTGCCAATCTTTGCATGGCGATAAGAATCGACTTAAGACAATGTGATAACCCTCAATTAAATTTCGCATTCTAAAATATAGAATGAAAAGCCATGCAATAAGCAAAATTATAGGTCGCAGTCAAAGCTTAAATAAAGTCATACCAGAAATCAGATCATCGTGATAACTGATTCTAATAATAGCAAAGAGTGTTTAAGAAATTACGAAGCAGGAGACTGTGCGTGGTTGGCTCACTAACCTATTTACCGCTATACTCAACTTTTATGACACAGATTTAATTACTGGCAACATAAATTCGCCATATCTAAGAAACGGCCCTTGACAGAATTTTATTGTAAAACAAAGACTGCAATTCATCATTTTTAAATCAGAACAATATGTAATGCAGCGACCTAAGGTAAAAAGAATTTATGGTAAGCGTAGCAGCTTTGGTGGATTGCGCAAGCATTTTAGAAAATTTATCTTATACCAATATCTAGCTACTTCTTGGGTGATGTTTCAGGCAAGAAATGAACATATAAAATAAATACGGCTTGGATGATATCAGATTACCAGAAAATTTTTTTTGCCATCTCTGCCATAAACGCTGGAAAAGAGCAAAACAACAGGCAACACAAAACTAATACGTTTAAAGCGTAGTTTTAAATTAAATCTTCTATTCACAGTTGATGCAGCAAGAATCACTAAAAGAAAAACTGGCGCGAGCTTAAGCAGAAGGGAATCATGTTGTATTTATTTTCTAATGTTAGAGATATATTTATATATGTATATATGTTCAGCTTAATATAAAACGAACGTGATGGCCATACAATTTATCAAATGTTCAGACACATCATGATTGAACTGGGCGCAGTTTGATAGAAAGAAAGATTCTGTTATCACGATTTTGAATCCGCCATCATCAATCCAGAATATAACAGAAAAATAATACGCCTTTTCCAGAAACGGTATAACAAAGGTTTATAAGATATCTATTTTCTTGGCACACAAATAAATAACGCTCAAAACTGTCGACACCTATTATTTACAGAAGGTGATTATTCTAATTCACTGTCGACTGGGTCTAAACTCGTATGGCAGAAAATTTTTAAATGCAGCAGGAGAATAGACCATTCAAGCATAGGTACCAGAATATGACATTACATCTAATTTTATTCTATTTCTTTCAAATATTTTTCTTTACTTTGTCTAATTAGTCTCTATTGCATGTGCAGGTTCAGTAAAATGAATTCCCTCATAATTCAATAATAGCTACAGTTAATTTTCCAGAATTTTCAACACAAGAAAAAGAATTCAAGAAGTGAACCTGTAAAATCTCGAAAACTGTTTGATAAACGATCTTTCAAAAACTTTTGTCAAACCCCAAATCAAATCACCCGATTTCAATAATGGATATGCAACGATTTCAGCTTCAAAATTACGCTTCAATACAAGGTCCTTCAGAAAATTCTTCTCAAACAATGGCTGTGCTAAAATTTGCTAAAAACTGCTGCCGTCCAAATTCTTCCCGTGAATGTGTGCACACAATTCCCAAAATCTAAAACCACTATAAACTCATGCAATTCCACTTTTCATCACAAAACTTAACTGGCAATTCAATTTGCATTGAAAATAACTCTTTTAGTTCATCTAATTCTTCAAAATATCATAACAGACTTTTAACTGACAATCAGAGATTCTTATCCATCGAAAATATCTTGTTTTAAAAATATCTTTTTTTTACACAATTCAATTTGCACAATTAAAACCGCAATAATTTTATTTTAATTAAAACATTGCAAAGAATTAACTTTCACTGATAAATTCAACAACATATTTCATCTAACTTAATAAATTAAATCACAAACGTTGGCATAAACATAAATAAACCTTTAATAAAATCGATAATAAATACGCAAACACAAAACAATATACATTAGAACATGACAAGACAAATTGGGCTTTACAGGGTAACACAGAGATACTCATTCGAAAACGAACGATGGTTAAAACGGACCTGTCAATACCTCCGACAACATATTAATAATGGATTAGGGTACACTCAGACCTGACAAGCAGGTGGAGCTGTTACCCGGTACCTGTGTCTGCAGGAGAACATCAAAGTTAACACATGTATATATATATATAATCTCATGTTAGAAAACACGCCGTGAATAAGAATTGCAGCGTAGCAGGGTACTCACGAATGAGTAATGCTACACTGTCTTATCCACCGACACAAACAAATAAATTCAATCATATCGACATGATAACATAAGCAATAATCATAACCAATAAGCTATAACATGAATGAAACTATCACAGTATCATCGAACCAACATAATCCAAATAACCAGGATATCAATGTATCATCTGAAAAATCAAAACAACATAGTATCTAGAATCTCCTCTGAACAGAAACAACATAGTATCAAAGTAATCTAACTAACAGAAACAAATCTAACAGTATGTCTAAACTGGAGGGACACTACATCCTACCCCCCTAGGATAAGGCTTACTCCTGGAATCCTACAAACAAATATGGATAAAGCTCATGCATACGTGTCGCATCCTCCCAAGTAGCTGATGCCTCATCGCTAGGATCCCATTGGACCCTCACCTGATCAACGTCTCGACCCCTGAGGGCGAGCCTCCGACGCTGAAGAATGCCCACGGGCTCCAAAGCCAGTTGCCCGTCCTCTACCTGTAATGCATTCCAATCGAGTACATGTGAAATGTCAGGATGATAAGGTTGAAGAACAGATACATGAAAGACATCATGAATACGTGATAGACTGGGTGGCAAAGCAAGTCGATACGCCACAGGACCAATCCTCTCAAGAATCTCAAATGGCCCAACAAAACGAGGTGCAATCTTAGAGCCTTTTCCATAACGGATTGGACTCTTGCGCGGACGAACTCGAAGAAAAACCCTATCTCCAACTGAAAACTGTCTATCCACCCTATGCGCATCGGCATACTTCTTCTGTCTATCCTGTGCTGCTACCAAGTGCTCTCTAATACGATCCACCTGTTGTTCCATATCACGAAGCATCTCAGGACCGAGTAGGACTCTATCCTCAAGTCGATCCCAACTCAATGGTGTACGACAAGGACGTCCATATAGTGCCTGAAATGGAGGCATACCTATGGAACTCTGATAACCATTGTTATAGGCGAATTCCACTAAGTATAAATAGTCCTCCCAATGAGACTGTCGATCCATCACATACATTCTGAGCATATCTTCGAGAATCTGATTGACTCTCTCTGTCTGACCATCAGTCTCAGGATGATAAGCTGAACTGAAATTCAACTGCGTACCTAAAGCATGCTGCAATGAAGTCCATAAAGCTGATGTAAATACAGGATCCCTATCAGAAATGATTCTACGTGGAATCCCATGCAATCGTACTATATCCTCCATGAAAATTCTGGCCACAGAGGAAGCATTGTAAGATGACCGAACTGGTGAAAAATGAGCTACCTTTGTCAATCTGTCAACAGTAACCATGATGGCATCATGTCGACGTAATGACATAGGTAATCCAACAATAAAATCCACTGATATAACATCCCATTTCCACTCAGGAATGAGATGTGGCTGCAACAAACCAGCGGGATGTTGATGCTCCGCTTTGACTCTCTGGCATTCAAGGCATCTCGATACAAAGTCAGCAATGTCACGCTTCATACCAGGCCAAAAATATAACTGTCGAAGATCTGCATACATCTTCTTGACTCCAGGATGTGCTGAGTATGGAGCTCGATGTGCCTCTGTCAAAATAAGAGTGCGAAGATTCTCAGTAGGTGGTACATAGATACGACCCAGATGTCGCAACAAACCATCTATCTCAATTGCATATCCTGAAAACCTTCCCTCCAAGGGTCTATTTGAATCAATTTCCATCTTCACTTCCTGATATAATCTATCGGAAGGAAGAGCGGCCAATATCTGACTCCTCAACTCAACTCCAAGTGTCACAGCTGAAATCTCATGTCTTCGCCAACTAAGGGCGTCTGCCACTACATTCTCCTTACCCTGAACATATTTTACCTCAAAATCATATTCGCAAAGGAACTCCATCCACCGTCTCTGCCTAGCATTCAGATTAGGCTGTGTAAATATATACTGCAGACTGCGGTGATCACAATGAAGTTCAAAACGATGCCCTAACAAGAAATGTCTCCAATGAACTAGAGCATGAACAGCTGCAGCGAGCTCTAAATCATGTGTGGGGTAATTCTGTTCGTGATCTTTGAGTTTGCGAGACTCATAAGCAATCACTCGTCCATCCTGCATCAATACAGCTCCTAAACCTTCCAAAGAAGCATCCGTGCAAACAAAAAAATCCTTAGCAGGATCAGGAACTGCTAAAATAGGTGCACTAGTTAGTTTATCCTTAAGTATCTGAAAAGCCAATTGACATTGATCTGTCCAAAAGAATTTCTTCCCTTTCCTCTGAAGAGAAGTAATGGGGTGTCCAATCCTAGAAAACCCCTGAACAAATCGTCTGTAATAACCAGCAAGACCCATGAAACTACGAACCTCAGAAACATTTTTAGGTACATGCCAATCAATGATAGCTTGAATCTTTGCAGGATCCACAGCTATTCCCTCTCCAGATATCACATGTCCAAGGTATTTCACCTCAGTTTTGAAGAATTCACATTTCTTCAAATTTCCAAACAATTGGTTCTCCCTCAAACACTGTAGAACTTGCCTCAAATGCTCTTCATGTTCCTGCATATTTCTCGAATAAATCAAAATATCATCGAGAAACACGAGAACAAATCGATCAAGATAGGTGCGAAACACACCATTCATCAGACTCATGAACACTGATGGTGCATTCGTTAACCCAAACGGTACCACTGTGAACTCATAGTGTCCGTATCGAGTTCGGAATGCCGTCTTATGAATATCAGCTTCTGCAATTCGCAACTGATGATAACCAGATTTCAAATCAATCTTAGAGAATACAGTTGCTCCCTTGATCTGATCAAAAAGGTCATCAATTCTAGGTAATGGATACCTGTTCTTAATCGTTACCTTATTCAATTGACGATAGTCAATGCACAATCTGAGAGATCCATCCTTCTTCTTCACGAAGATAACAGGTGCTCCCCAAGGGGAAACACTCAGACAAATAAAACCCTTTGCCAAGAGTTCCTCCAGCTGAATACGAAGCTCCTCCAATTCCTGTGTAGTCATTCTATATGGAGCACGAGAGATGGGTTCTGCTCCAGGAACTAAATCAACTCTGAAGTCTATGTCACGCTTCGGTGGCATACCAGGAATATCACTAGGAAAAACATCAGCGAATTCCCTAAGAATGGGGTGATCATCAAGTGATATCTCTTGACTTTCACCAGAATCCAAGTCACTCACCGTTGTCGCAAACAACTGACATCCCTGATGAAGGCATCTCTTCAACTGCATCGCAGAAATTATCCGCAAAGAAATGGGTCTCTGAACACCAACAATCTTAACCTCTGTACCATCATCATTAATGCAACGTACTGTCTTCTGGCGACAGTCAATCACTGCATGATGAGTTCCTAACCAATCCATTCCCAAAACAATGTCATATGACCCTAAAGGTGTGACTCGAAGATCTACGGAAGTAGTCAATGATCCAATTCTAAGTCCACAATTGCGGACAAGGGATTCAACTGCTACTTTAGCCCCAGAAGCAAATTCCACCTGCCACCTATCGCCTTGCTTTATGGCCACAAGTCCACAACGCTCAACTATAGAAGGTGAAATAAAAGAATCTGTAGCACCAGAATCAAAAAGAATATTAACATCAATACCCTGTAACTGACCTGAAGATTCAACCACTGTGTTCTGATGATCCGCTTGGCGGTTATTTACCGCAGCAAACACTGTATGAGTACGACCTACATCACCAACTGTCGGCTCTGATGCTGCCGGTCGCTGTCCATAACCTGACGTACCTCGAATAGGACACTGCCTAGCAATATGTCCCTGCTGTCCACAAGAGAAACATCCAGTGCCTCTGCCAAACCCTCTGCCACCCGAAGGTGCATTGGATTGCTGATAACTACCTCGACTCACTGTCGACTGAGCACTCTGAATTGGCTGGTTTTGCTGAGTGTGCTTATTGCGCCACCAATTGCGGTTCCTTCCTGATTGAGAATTATTACTTTGTTGGTTCTGTGAATTTTTATTCTTTTGTTGATTGCATTGTTGTTGTCCACCCTTAGCGGGTGCCTGTTGATTCCTAGAGGAACCACCTGTCTGAAACTGACCACCACGCTGACCAAAACCTGAAACAGGAGCACTGCCTATCTGTAATCCAGTGTGTCCACCCAATGCCATAGCGAGGTTCTCTTCCACTATCCGTGCCTTCTCCACAGCAACCTCCATAGTCTTCGGCTCGAAGACTCTGACTCCACCGCTAATACGGGCGTTTAAACCCCTAATGAAGTGCTGCACTAACATTGCCTCATCATCCATAATCCCTGCATATTGCTTGAGCTCATAAAACCTACCCTCAAACTGTTCCATGGACATTGCCATCTGACGAAGATCATGAAACTCATCCGCATGTCGCTGCCTCCAATGTTCAGATAGGAAACATGCTCTGAACCTCTCCAGGAACATATCCCATGAGACTGCACCAATCTCTAGATGGAGCTTCTGCTCCTCCAATTGCCACCAAGTAGAGGCAAAGCCTCTCAGATGCATTATGGCGCAACGAGCACGAGTATTGCTGCCATAAGGATGCATTGCAAAGCATCATCCCAAATCAAGCAACCAAGTTTCCGCCTCTAAACCTCCACCAGATCCATCAAATGTAGGAGGGTGTGCCCTCAACAAATCTCGCATGTGACCTACAATAATAGCATCCTGCTGCACTGAATCATCTACTCTCCTCGGAGATCTATCACGTTCTCTATTCACTTCCTGTACCACTTCTTGTCTAGGTCCAAGTCGAGCTAGGACCTCCTCAAGTAAAGGGCGTAACTGTGACCCCTCTACCACTGACTGTTCTGGAACCTGTGCCTCATTACCCTGATCCAACTGTGGTCCCAAATGTTCTGTCTGATCACTCTGATGAGGGCTCGGAGGGGGAGTAACCTAGCGGCTTGGCCCACGACCACCACCACGGCCTCGACCACGACCTCTAACACGATGCCTAGGCATGATCCTACACACAAAACAAGACAAGTCTTGTTATAATACAAACAAAGCAAATGGATAACACAACAACCAAGTCTAACGTACTAAACAACCTAATGGGCTCATTTAACCAGAGCACCCAATGTTAGAACTTGGCTCTGATACCAATCTGTAACACCCCGACTTAGTTACAATATAACAAAGAGCAAGTACAAAGTTAACAGAATTTTTTTTTTTTAATGTTTTTACATATGTTATAAAGTATCTAAGACGTTGTTACATAATTTTATTAAGTTAACTAATCACATTGATAATCAATCAAAAGTAAAAATTTGATTTCATGTAAGATCCAATTATAAATTTACATACGATAAAATATCTCAAATGTCCATTTTACATAAAGCGAGATTTCAAGGTATCTCCTTACATCAAAGATGGTACAATCTGTACTCTCTTACACAAGAGGTAAGTTTACAAAACATAAAGTGTTCAAAAGGGATCTGGTACAAAATCCACGAACAAGCTCTGCATCCTCAGTCACGAACAAAATAGCAACTGGAATCTGTTGCGAGCTTAGGATCATCTGCAAGAAAATTATAAGATAGGTGTAGCACGGTTACCTCCCGACCACGTGGAACCCAAAGGTCCACTCCCTCCGTGCTAGGAGATACTGACAGGTCCACAAACAAAGCAAACAGAACATCACTATACGGGGTTTACAATTCACTATACGACATAACGTTTACAATCAAAATGCATGAAATCACAGTATCAAGTCACATTAAATCGAAATCTCAACAAAAGAAACACCATCATGAAATAGACTAAGAGAGTGTCATCGCATTGTTAGGATAGGTTACCCTGGCGAATCTTCCTAGACTACCGGCCCTCACCAAGAGTTACCCTGGCAGTCTCTACCGATTCCCGGCCCCTATGCAGACAAATGCGGCGTCGTTACATCTTTCAAGAGGACAAGATGGCGACTTGCCATTCCAGGCCTTCTCAACCTTTTCTCAACCTAAACGAGCGTTAAGAAATAGGCGAGGCATATCATTATCTGTTTTAGTGTTTAGAACTACCCAACCCCTAAAATATTAGTTAGGTTATCACTTATTTAACTCACCTACGTTAGGTTACCCAGACAATCACTATAGGATTTCGGCCCCTAACTTAAGCCACTCTCTCTACATCATGACTCAACATAAAATCATTCTAGGGGATGCTATCAAGCACATAAATCAAAACTAGAATGAATAAGAGCATCCTTCACTAGAGGCAAATCATAATTTAAGTTGTCACTTTGAAACCACAAAATAAAACGGGTTATATTCCCCACGTAAAACAATTGTAACTTACAACATCTCAAAAGTCAACACCATAAGGTATACAAAAAAATAAACTTCACCCTCACAATAAAGATTATCATAATTGAGCAATAAGAATTTCAATGTAATAAACTTGTTATTATAATTACTAATTTCTAGTCTTTAAGAAATAAATTCTTTCTCCAACATTATACATTCATTCATATACAACCTATAATTGCATTAGTACAATCTCTCTTTAAATCAAAATCTTAATAATAACTAAAGAGATTAATAAATATTCTAATAATTTTTAAGATAAAAACACTTATTAATATTATAGAATATAAATAACGATAATTTCGCAAATTATTTTAAAAGAGAAATTATATACAATTTACAACTTAATATTTTATAGAATAAATATTTACCTACAAATAAATCGACTTTACTTCTAACTATACACGTGATTATAAAAGTTGTTAATCATAGTTATCTAATAAAATATCTACTGCCAATCTTTGCATGACAATAGGAGTCGACTTGAGACAACGTGATAACCCACAATTTAAATTTCGCATTCTAAGATAATGAATGAGAAGCCATGCAATAAGCGAAATTATAGGTTGCAGTCAAGTGTTTTGATGAAGCCATAGGATTTATTTAACTGAAGATTCATCTGGTATATCACCTTACTGGCTATTCCATACACGCATAAAATTCTTACAATCAACAGCCAAGAAAGCAGTAAAAACAAAAGAGTTCAATTAACACCATGTTTAGTAAACAACAGTTAGAAAGCAGATTTCTGCGCAAGCTTACTAGGCTAGGATTTTTTATTTTTTTTTTAAATACGAATGCTACTGGTCTGACCATTTACCTACGGTTCAAAACTTAAATTTGAATACCACGTCCTACCTTATTCCAGTATATTTACATGAATAGACGGCAATAAAATGTGACAGATTCAAATAAATCTAAACTCCCTTGCTTCCATCGATTGGCAGCCATAACAATATTAAAATTGGTACTCTCCAACAAAGGTTATGCCATAATTATCTACACAGATCTACGCCCATTTCAGCGGACAGATTCATACATATGCGTAGGGAAAGACATCTACCAAGAAAATGAAACACAATAATCTTGAAATAAAAGGGAAAATCATTAAATTTACTGGTTCGATTTTATTATTACTTCGCCTATTTTTTATTTTTTTTAAAATCTATGACAATTGTCAATGGCGGGTATAATCCTTATCATGGTAAACAAAGAAATCAATTATATCCTACAAAATGCATCATTTCGAGCTAAATACGCTTGGCAGAAGGAAGGTGGGCACGTACAAGATAAATACATCAAACTACAGATTTTCCTCATGACAAAATTCGAGCATATACTATATCGTGGATAACTATAATAAGATTCCTCCTTCTATCTCGGAGAATCCTTATTAGATTAAATACTTATTTAAGAAGAAGTTTGCACTAGAATTTGATGACAATATTAAATCCCGTGCTAAGAACCTTCAAGCATTATTCTATGAGTTTTTCTCGTTTTCTTAACATGATGTGAAATTTTATTTCTTTCTATTTTTGAAAATAAATGTAAATCTTTCTCAAAATCACATATTCCTACCCCACACATTCTTAATAATACAACCTCGTTAAAAAAAAATATATTCAGGATCCGAATAATCAGAAGAACAAATATGTTTTATTTCTTTTTCGCTAAAGTTTAATTACTTTTCTAATTTGTTTCCTTGTTGTTTGCAAGTTCAAGAAAACAGCTTCCTTTCAAAACAATGATTCCTACACAAATTTCCAGAATTCAAACATTGCAAAGAGGATTCAAGAAGAGAATCAGGAAAATCTTTGAAAACCGATTGATAAACCATCTTTCAAACTTTTTGTCAAACCCCAAATCAATTCTCCAGACTTCAATGAAGAATTGCAAATCAACCCAGCTTCAAAATTATACTTCAATACAAAATCCTTAAGAAAATTCTTCTCAAACAATTACTGTGCTGAAATTTGCTAAAAAGCTGATACCGTAAAATTCTTCCCGTGAAAATGTGAGCACAATCTTTTTCCCAAAATCTCAATAAAAATCAATTCATGCAATTCCACTTTCAAAACACAAAAACTTAACTGGCAATTCAATTTTGCATTGAAAATAACACATTCAGTTCAACTAATTCTTCAAAAATATCATAACAGACCTTTAACTGATAATCAAAGATTCTTATCTCTTCGAAAATATCTTGTTTTAAAAATATCTTTTTCACACAATTCAATTTGCTCAATTAAATCAACAATAATATTATTTTAATTAACACATTGCAAAGAATTAACTTTCACTGATAAATTCAACAGCATATTTAATTTAACTTAATAAATTAAATCACATACGTTGCATAAACATAAATAAACATTTAATAAAATCGATATTAAATACGCAAACACAAAACAATATACATTTAAACATGACAAGACAAATTGGGCTTCACAGGGAAACACAGAGATACTCGTTCGAAAATGAACGATGGTTAAAACGGACCTGTCAATACCTCCGACAACATATTAATAATGGATTAGGGTACACTCAGACCTGACAAGCAGGTGGAGCTGTTACCCGGTACCTGTGTCTGCAGGAAAAACATCAAAGTTAACACATGTATATATATATAATCTCATGTTAGAAAACACGCCGTGAATAAGAATTGCAGCGTAGCAGGGTACTCACGAAGGAGTAATGCTACACTGTCTTATCCATCGACACAAACAAGCAAAATCAATCATAACAATATGATAACATAAGCAATAATCATAACCAATAAGTTATAACATGAATATAACTATCACAGTATCATCGAACCAACATAATCAAATAACCAGGATGTCAAAGTATCATCCGCAAAATTCAAACAGCATAGAATCTAGAATCTCCTCTGAACAGAAACAACATAGTAAGAAAGTAATCTAACAAACAGAATCAAATCTAACAATATGTCTGAACTGGAGGGACACTACACGTATATAAAGCACCATACCCCGCCATTGTTCCAAACCACCACCAACGCCTTGCTTAAAATGTGTTTCCATAAACATAATAGCATGTTTTAAATCATGTTGCCAAAGGATTGACCATTAAGGTCACCTACCTCATCATGAAGATACAATTGAGATTGTCTTCAAACTCAAGGCATTAGTGGAAGATAACATTGTGAATTATTTTGTGTATGATCCAATTTTCTGCACATTTACCGCTTAACTTCCCTTTAAAATCGGGTATTGCACCCTCAACCGCAATCAAAACAGCTCATTCACTATCACTTAAAGACCTTTACGAGCATCCTTTTATAAAACCAAAACCATGCCCTAGACTGCCTACTACTATAGGGGACCTATTGTTTCACGGTATTGTAGTTCTTAAGATCCTTTAACCTTATTGACACTACTTCACAGTCCACAAGGTATTATTCACTATTCTCCCATCTTTGGTGAGTCTCAAAACACTGCTCAAACATGCAATCCACTACCTCCATTATACAATATTAATGGCTAAGAAGAAAAATTGAACCTATAATTATCACTATTACTTCATTTGGACAGTCATTCCCTGATTGCATTTTCCTTGTCTAACACTACCAAAAGTATTTGAAAAACCCTTAAGGTTAGCAATGGGGTAAGGAAACTCACTGTTAAAATCTCCATTTTACTATGCAAGGTTTGAGCTTTATTATCTTGTCATTGTTTAGCCTATTTTTGACTGTCACATCTCAAACGAATGTCATTCTTCTTACTGTAGATTACATTTACAAATGTCACTAATCTACATAGTGTGTTTGTTATTGGATAAAATTTTTAGATTGCAAGATTTTGTTATTACCTACAATGTCTCAATCTTTCTGGTATTGCAACCTCACTAATCTTCTATAGTTATTGATTATGTTTCTATAGAGGCCTAAGGTTTGTACCCTAATCATGCTCTTACCAATGCTTATGTTGTTTTTTATTAGGGCTCTCTCAATGTTGAGGACCCTAGGGATAAGCTCATCATAAGAAGTGACACATTGCATCTTTAACTAAAAGGATAAATTTGTATTGACATTAGCAATGATGATTCTGACTTGTTGCTCCTTGGGAATGGGTCACTTGCTCTTACTAGCTCACTACCTCCATTGTTGTAGGAATTTTGTGATCAATTTCAATATTCTGATTTTATGAGTCTTAATGGTTGGAAATCATAGTAAAATGAGAAATTAATAAGTTTTGGAATTAGCATTGTAAAGTGTTTTGGGGGGTCATTAACTTCAGACTATCTTCTCTTTTGGACGGGTGGTTGTATGCCAAAATTTTTTGGTGTAAAATATCAGACTATTAGGGATTATGTTACCCGCTCATGAATAAAAATTATTGGAGTGTAGTTTGATATTTTAAAGATCTAAATAGTCGTTTCTGGTAAAGAAAAACTGCGTTAGATAATATTGGCTAGTCTAGAACAAAATGAAGAGACAATTTTGATAAATTGTGGGATAGATTTTGAAAAGAAAGGTGGAATTTTATTGTCCTTGCAATAATTGCAAAGGCTTAAAGATGAGACGACTTTTAGTCACAACAGCTGAGAAATATTGTAGGCAGCATGGTCATGTTGAAGGGGGGCATGATTATCGCCCATTGGTAAGTTGTTCATTATATGTGTTTATATTGATTGAATTTGTAAATGTTTATATTGTTTTAACATATATATATATATATATATATATAATAACTTGATCATGATCATGGTTTATTTGTGTCTATCATTATTATAAAGGTGGGGCGCCCTAGGGCAGATGATATCGACATTGCGGCCCCGAGAATACAGGTTGGTTTTCAAGCAACATGAGCCATGAATATCAAGATGAAGTTAATGATCCTGGAAGAAGATGATCATACACCCCAGAAAACACATTGAAGATGATGCTACGAATACATTGATCCATGCCACATTTAGTGGTAGAGTTGATTGATGATGTGATCAAGATGACTTTGGATGATGTTCATGACGACTATACTTGATGAAGGCATGTCGAGCCCCTTTTTATGAAGGCTCAAAACAACTCTTCTCTCCGCCGTATTGTTGCCGAAGTGAACTTGAAGGTTATGAATGGTTTATCAAACATAGCAATCTCATGGATGTTAAGGTATGTCATCTATGTCATCTTTTTTCATCTATTTTAGTTGTTGTTAGTTCATCACTAGTAAATAAAGGATGAAATATGTACCATTAATATTCTTTATATGAATAAATTATTTTTTGTTGTAGATTGATTGGTGAATTTTTGTTACCACCATCAAATATTTTACCTCACTCATATCGAGATTTATGTGCCATTATGAAAGATATCAGAATGGAGTATCAAGCAATAGATGCATGTCCCAATGATCATAGTATATATCATAAACAACAAGAATTTGCAACAGAATGCCCGGAATGTCATATCAGTAGATATCGAACAGATCAAGTAACAAAAAAGATGCCTCGCAAGGTTCTTTGTTATATTCCCATTATTCCACGTATGCAATGATTATTAAGGTGCAAAAGCTTAGTGCAATTTATGGATTACCATGCACAAAATAGAAGTGAAGATGACATTCTTCAAATGCATGTGGATGGTTATGCATTTAGGGACATGGAGGAAAAATGGCCACACTTTAAACAAGAACCTCGTAACCTCAGGCTTTCATTGGGAGCGGATAGTGTCAATCCATTTGAGATGAGATTCATTACCACAGGGCCTATTTTGTTATAAAATAACATTCCTCCATGGATGTCAATAAAGAGGAGCACATAATGTTGTCAATGATTGTTCTAGGTATTTGTTTGTCACTTTTCTTTATGTAGTAGTAGCATCTCATTTGTCTTATTTGTTGCATAATGACTTCATATTTTTTCTTATTCAATAGTCACGTATATTGTACTTTTATATATATTGCAGTAAAATGGTTATAATAATTACAGGTAATATTATGTTCATTCAACTAGGTAAGTACCGTTAAAAATATGAATGTATATATTGAGCTCTTATCGATTTAGAAAGTTATCAGTTATGGAATGGTGTCACTATGTATTGACGCTTGAGAATTCATTATGACAAAGACAAGCCAATCCATGCAATGCTTGTAGTGGACAATTCATGATGCCCCTGTATTAACACACATTTTGTGGTATGTTATAATGTTCAAATTTACCCTTTAACAATATTTAATTTGATGAAGTAGATATCATGAATGTTTTTAAAATAATCTATTCATTATATATAATCATAAAAATTGATATATTTAATCCAATTATATATCATCTTGCAGGTCTTCAAACAAAGGGAAAATTTGTATGTCCAATTTGTGGTCCAAAGATGAAATCTCGTCGTTCAACAAGTTTAGAAAAGCAGGTGTTTGATGAGTATAGGCACTTCCTCCATAGAAATCATATCGAATCATCGAAAAACATATTTCAATGGGAAAGAGGAGACTACATCAAAACCATGAAAAATGTTACCTCACCCATGGAAGTTGGAATATAATAGAATCAATCGTAAAGGTTATACATCGAATCAAATTGTTTATCTATCATATATGATATGTTTTGAATTTATATTTTTATATTGTGTTGTGTTTACTCATGTTGTAATTGACAATGATTGTCGTTAATTTGTTTAACTTATATGCTTCATGAAGGTCATCAAGGAATTAATGGCTAGCTTCCATAGGGATTGAAAAGTTATTCCATACAATTTAGTAGGTTTCCCTAGTATGAGCAGCTACAAATTGTGCATTTGTTTGATACAATGCATATCATAAAGAATATAACAAACATTATGGAAAAATATCGATGGAAGGCATGACCAAAAAATTATCAAAATTTGTAGGTGACATTCGTGAAGCCAATCATAAATGAAAAATGTCATTCAATTAAAAAGTGATGGAGACCAAATTAATATAAGTGCCCTTCCTTGTTATTAATAGAGCAAAAGAAAGCAATGCTATAAAAGAAGTCATACAAAAATTAGATTTCATAGGATTTGGTCACAACATAAAACAATATAATAACAAAAGAAAGGTGAATTTGGGCCGTGGACAAAAATGCATCATTGGCATACCTTCATTAAGGTAATTATTCTAGTATATTATACACACTTGTATAATACATGTACTTTTTAGTGTATTGTTTTTACTAATTTTGGAAAAATAATGAAAAAATCATTTTATAATTGTTGCAGTACGTTCTACCTCTATCTCTCACAAACAACTTTGACAATAATGTCAAGCAAGTTATATATGATCTTAGAAAATACATGAGGTAAGTAGCGATATTTATTCAATTCACTGTATACATCTTATAATTGCCATTTGTTTTACTTGTTATGTAATATACTGTATATTTTTGTTAAATATCATTAATATATTTGCACCTTGAATCACTTGTAGATGACTATAATCTAAAGAAAATCCATAAAGAAGATATAAATTATTGGAAGAGAAAAATTTCTTGTCTAATGTGTGAAATGGAAAAGTGTCTACCTTCAACATTTTTCAATGCACAAGAACACTACCTCATACACAAAGTTCAGGAGATTGAATTGTGTGGACCTATACACAAGGTCAATGTGGATGGTTGAGAGGCACTTGAAATTTTGAAGGCTTTGGTTAGAAAAAGAGCACATCCTGAGGGTTCTATGGTTGAGGGATATATGGTATACCAGACCATGGTGTACATTATTGAATAATTTCTAAGCTGCAGCAAAGATCCATTTTAGATTGCATTTGGGATCCCAACTCCATTAATAAATTTGAAGGGGAGTACCTATTGGGGAAAGGTAGATTGAGGAAAGTGAGAGGTAATTATAAGATGGTCATGGAGATTAATTGGAATGCATTTTACATATGGTTTTTATTGTATATTGTACTTATTTAATTTTTAATCTTCAATATACATCAATTATAAATTACAATAAGTATACTGTGGTATTTAACTAATTATACGGGCCGCTTGTGAAATCTAATTTATTTTGGTACAATGGATCGAGAGGGATGCACTACATTTGTATGTTGCCAAAATCTTGATTGATAACAAGAGGATTGAACGATGTCAACAATCTAGTTGCCAGACAACATGGGAAGGTGTGGCTTTATTGTTAAAGAAGCTCATTGCAATGAAGATTCCAATGTTACACAAAGGGAAATTGATTTAGCATATGGTTTAAGAGATAAACAGGTACATATAAATATATTAATCACCCATATTATTTAATTATTTTCAAGTATATTGATGTATATATATCTTGAGATTGTTTTTTTGCATACATTCGGCCAAGAATAAATAAATTTATCAACTGATGATATTGCAATATTTTTTACATGTTTGACATATTATAGGTGAAACGCCACAAGGCTATGTGGTGCAATGGTTGTAAATTTTGAATCAAAATGTTGGATGACATGAAGAAAACTTGTGATTCTGGTATAACTACAGTTTTTTAGGTGACTAATGTTTCATCTAGAAGCGACATACATCCAGAAGTTTCAAAAAATCGATACTATGGGATTTTGGATGATATACTTGAGTGTGAATTTAAGTCCTTCAGATTAATTTTGTTCGTCATTCTATGGTATAGGCTGCGATTGAATGAAAATGATCCTAAGAGAACTATTATTGAACATGCTAATGGATTAACCATGGTTAATACAAGGTTGATTGAGCGAGCTGGAAATGAGCCCTATGTTCTTCCAAGCCAATGTGAGCAGGTATTTTACTCAGAGGTTCTAGGTAAACTGGATTGGTCATTTGTTGTTAGACATGATCCAAGAGGAAGGCCGATAAAGTAGAATGTGGTGGAAGAAGAAGATACTGAATAACTAGAAGATGATGTAGATGATGATCAAGATCAACGATTAGTTGATGATCTCCCTGACAAAGATGTCAAAGAGGAGGAACTAGATGATGATGATGTAGGAGTTAATGTTCATGAAGATGACATCCGTGTGGATGATGACATTATCGAGACTGATATTGATGACGATGATGATGATATGACCAATCCTTACAATTTCGAATCTGGATCGGATGATACAGACAAAGAGTTGAAGAAGAAGATCAATGACATTGAAATGTATAAGTTGCGAATATATTATCTATTTGATATTAATTTCTTGATATAATTATATTTGACTTATGTGGTTACATAATTAATTCATGATGTTTTTAATTTTTATGCCATTACATAATTAATTTAATGATGTACTTTTTAATGTTTGAAAGGTCAAAAAATTAAAACATTTCAATAGTGATGTTAACAACCTTGAAATTAGTGTGTTTTATGTTTCATGTGATCATAAAAGATTACAAATTCAGTTGTAGAGTGGGTTGTTCAGTGGTTGACATGTATGTTGGTTCTTTTTACAATCGAAGGTAGCTCAAAGGACTTGGACCAACTGACGAGGACTTTAAAAGCCTTGTGTTAGCTCTAAAAAATGTAGGTAAGAATACCTCAAGAGGTTTCCAATCTCTTGGAATGTTTTAGGGTAATAGACAAAGCCAAATGGTTTAAGCTTTCTACTCTTTAGGTGCTGCTAGACCTAGGCGGGTGTACCTATGTGAATTGGGCATACTTGAGTTTTGATCTTCTCTCTTGCAGTGATTTGTCCACAATGGCAGATGGAAGTGGACAAATGAAATAAAATTTGGTATAGATCATATAGCAATATTCAAAACTAAATCCTAATATGCTCAGTTAACAGATGTAAGGAAAAATGAGTGAATCTTAATGATAAAAATGCAGAGACTAGTGCCTTATTGGGTATGCGGAGTCAAGAGAAATTTGAAACAAGTACTTCATTATGGCAGACATTCAAGTTGTTTAGCATTTTATTTAGTTTACAACTTGTATAAACATGCAAGGTTATGATTACCGAGTTCTTCTTAGTGATCCAATTAACATTCTCTAATTAATACGATCAATTTAAAGGGTTTAATCTTTACTAGAAAGAACCAAACAATTGACCATACAGATGCAGCAAATGTGCAATGATAAACTAAATGTAAACTTGTTACACCAATTTAAATAACTAGAAAACACTATATTGGAGACAAATTTAATAATACTTTCAACAAACACCATAAACAACTAATACCAGAAATAATTGCACCATATTATTAGATTTCAATTGATATCTCCATAATTCAAAACATGCAGCATAGTATCATATTGGAAAAACATTGTATTACACTCTATATTTTCTATCCTCTAACCTATTCTACTTATCACTCCTTCATTCCATTTTCAAAACAGATATTTATACATTGAGAATACAAAAGGACGCATCCTTTCAGAAATTGAAATGTCACATGTTTACAAAACAAAAGATTAGAGGATAATTAAGCTCTATTAAGCCACAAGTGAGTTTTAGCAAGATGATCCAAATAATCCCAGTGCTCGTATGTATATGCATCTCCAACCGCATTTTGGATCATGATTTCCATCTTTATCATCTTCTCATTCTGCTTGCTCACTGATTCTAATGTTGTATTCTCCACAGAAGCTATCCTCATGACTTCATTTAACAATGATTCACTTTCATTCTTCCATCTAGCAACTTCTTTCAGTTCCCCTTTGTCATCAGAGAATGCAATCAATGTTTTCTTAGTAGCATTTATCAAACCCTATTCTTCCCCTTATAACTCATTGTAGAAGTTTCAATGTCGATTTATAATATGATTTGTAGCTTCAATTGTTGCACTGTTAGAAGCATCTCTTTGATCTATCTCATGAAACTTATCCATAATTTGTCCATCCATCCTTTCATGCTCCTTTAATGTAGCAAGAGTATGTGAATTTTTTCCCCAAAGTTTATTCAACCAAGGTGTTAAACTATCTTGCCTTTTCTTGATTATTGCAACAATTGCATCATGCTTTCCTTGGGAATAAGCACTTGATCCAACCCAATGATCCTTTGTCTGAGATCTTTCTCCTTGAGTGAGCATCCTGGGTGTCTTCATTGTAACACCAACTAAATCCTTTAGTCTATCATTTTCTCTCAACATTCTTTCATTATTTTCTTTGTACATCTCCCTTTCCTTTATCAACATATGAATTTGGGCCTTGTTTAGCTTTGCAATATTCACTTCAATTTCTCCAGTAGCCATAGGATCAGCTTCCCCAACCTTTTCTCTTATTTCCTTCCCATTCTGTTTATACAAAAATGCTTTGAATTCTGGGGAGTTTATGACTAATCATCAGAAACAAATGATCTATACTCAATATTCCTTGCATCTGCATCACCACTCTCAACACTTAGCTCTCTAGTTGGGAAAACATACTGCTGAGTTCTCAATCTGGATACCTTTTCTAGCTGGCTTTGTGGCACATTATCTTGTGGTGTCTCTTCCCCTAAAGACAATTGCTCTACATCATGCAGCCCTTGGTTATATCTTTCAACCACCATCTCAGCTTCATCTTCCTCCAGATTCTGAAACATATCATCAAAGGGATAGGGCACATGTTGATACTTTCTAAAGTGTATCTTCTCTTTGGAAAAATTGATATATCCTTCTAGGTCAAAGCTCTTCCTTGGTGATCCTCTCTTCATGTTGTATTGAAGCAGTTTGTCAAGGATCAAATTGTATCCTTCCTTGGCCAACACAGTGAAATCACCAAAGAAAAATGAGCTAGGCATAAAAGCCTGCTTCCCAAAAGAATTGAAATTCATTACACTACAATAATCCATCTACCTAACAATCTCCAGATATGCAATCCTATTTGGAACTGTCTTTGGCAGAATGAAAGGGGCCTCTTCAAACCCATAGAATCTGATCATTGTAGCTCCCTCTAAACAATACCAATCTCCCCAGTTATGATCAATTGGCCCATTGAAATCTTTTGGCTAAAGAAATCTCTTAATCTCATTTGATAATGAATAATTATAGGGATATTTATACAATCTGTACAATGTTTTCACAAAATATTCTTCAAAATGAATGAAACTAGCATTAGCAAACCTGCTATCCCAAATAGCAATCCACAATTGAACATGTAATGCTTCACCATCTTTACCAAGCTGATAAATTCTCATTTCTGGAGGCCATACTCCCAACTCTTGTCTAAAATATAGTACTAGGTGCATCAACAATGAATAATGCTTGAGATAAAAAGTAGATGATCCACCTTTTATAGCCATCAGTCTTGAATCAAGCCCCCTAGAAATGTATGAGGCATAGTCAAATGGCTGAGAATTATGATATTGGATATCTGCTGTGATAATCATGGGCACAATTGACATATACTCTGGGGCATCCATTCCCAATACCTGACACACTGAAAAATAGGTGTATTTCATATAGGGTTCAAACAAGTCCACATGATAAGGGGGGCCCTCACTATCCTGTAGAGGATCTGGCTTGCTACCTTGTTTAGCTCTGTGAATTGGCAACCTCCAACCCTTATAGATTGTATCCATTCTCGAGAATTCCTTCTCCAATTCTTCGTGTATGATCTCATTGCAAAACCCTTCTAAATTGAAAACCTGCCCAATTGCCTCTTTTGACAGATATATTTGTGGCTTTCCAGATGGGTCACATATAGCTTTATGCTTTGGGTCATAGTTATCAGCCAACAATTTTACCAGTTCAGCATTCACAAACATGTTAGGGCACACCATTTTTCCCAAATTCAGCTTCCATGGGTTGCAAACTGGTTGAAAATGACTTCTTCTATGATAATGGAAATTGAACAATTCGTACCCCCTTATGGTAGTCCAGACGTCTCCTATGAATTTGCATTTGTCATCTAGTTTATCAATCTATGCCCTAAGTTATGCAGACCTTCTAGCTCTAGGTCCTGAACTAGGCAACTGATCAATGAGATCCTGGTTTAATCTTTGTTTAGTGCCCTCATGTTCTGTATCAATTTTCTATTTCTTCCCTTTCAATTGACTACTTTCACCCTGCTTTCTACTTTTGACTTTTCCAGAACTAGGAGACTCCATTCTTCAAGATTTCAGAAGTTAAAATTTAGAAGGCTAAGATGCAGTCACTTACAGTGTATTGCTCAAGCTCCTCAGGTTGGAAGATGTCCTGGTTCTCTATTTGCACTGCTAACTCTTTTGCAATCAATTCAACACAAATGTGTTTGATTACACTTACCCTGTTATATCCCGTCACGCCATTAATATGTCAGCTGAAGCACAAATCAAGAGTTATTTGAAACTTTCACTGTTGCATCAAATGTCTTGTCGGTGAGAGATTTTCAAATCTGGGGTGAAATCTTTTTTGCAACGTTTATTAGATCTTTTGCTAAAACATCCTATAGTCACACCGAAGGCCAATGTCTCATCGACAATCATCCTTTAGTTCTTTGTGTTTCACTATGACCTTTAGAGTCGGGGAGAAGTCTCACAGACAATACTTTGTCTCACCGAAATGTATTCTTTTGTCTCATGTGGGTTGCTATAACATTTTATTGTTGGGGAGACATCCCATAGATATCCTATGTCTCACCAAAAAATATCCTTAGGTTTACTTCTTGTCACTGTGACAATATCATTCTCTTACTAATGAAAATAATCTTACCGATGAATTATATTTCATCAGCAAGACTTACGAATCTTTGAAAAGACTCATACCGATGCCAAATGTCTCGTTGAACCCATTCCTCCAAATTACTTTATTTGGTGAGACTCTCCCCGAAGTATTCTTTTGGTGTAACCTTCAATTTTTGATGGAACTCACGCTGAAGACTTATTCTCTCATTGATGCAATTCTCTATCGGTGTGACATTTGAGTTAGCAAGACTACATAGCTTCTTTCCGATAGCTTTTTGATGAAGCCCCCCTTGTGCCTTATCAGTAAGACCCACTACCTTCAGTAAGACATCATTCTGATAACCTTTTGTTTGGTTGATACATCATTCCCCGCATTGGTCAGTGAGACATACATGAGTTCGTTATGACTCATCTCGATAACAATTCTCTTGCCGATATGACTTTCCTGTCACTAAAAAAATAGATGTGTCCCACCGATAATCTACAACAAGCATACATTAGTGAAAAATATAGGTCGAGGAGACCTTCACCCTATCTTGCCAATATGGGTAATACAATGAAATATGAAAGACTAGATGGATTCAAATGAATCATATGACAAAATACAAGCAAGACGCCATAAGGAGGGAACTTTATGCTTATGATGAGGACTCAATTTGGAAACTCATGAATGCAATTAACTGTGAAAAATTCAAAATTTTATAGTTCTAACACCTCGTACATTTTGGGCTCTGCAAGACCCAGGAGGGTGATCCCTTAATGTGTTTACAACCTCTACACCATTATTATAAACAACATTAACAATATCAAATGATCTCACTTAATAGCTCAACATGATAAGATAATATCAACTAGAATTGGTTGTTCATAGACAATATCAACTATCTGGAGCGTGAGATAACTAAACACAATCCATTGTATAAGATAGTCAATGATTTGCAATTTGTAGCAAACTCTAGGAAAATAAAAACAAATATTGAACTACATGAATAATTACAACTTAGATCAGTGACATATATCCATTGTAGGAGTCAAATTTATAAGCATTTAGAGGTTTAAAACATATTTAATACATCACATATAAGATCCCTAACAATATTGCATTACAATTTCATCAGTATGCATTCTAACCCAGGACTACTTATCAAATCCTTATACAACACATATCCACCTATAATCCCATTCAAGAATTTTGATTAATTCCTTGAATTAAAGCTAAAACAGAATCATACACACCACAATAGTGAGATGGATAAAATCCTTAGTTATTTCATTGAAAGTTCGTATGTGCATGTACAATGAGAGACATGAGCTTGAATTTCATTTCAACTCAAATGCTAGTAAATTATACAACATTAACCCTATGAACTCAAAACTATTACATAATGACTCAAACCTAAATTGCATTTCTCTAAAACCATCGGATCATAATTCGCCCGCAACTTCACCCAGACTCGACAGTAAAAAATTATTCATCCTATAACCCGTACCGGCCTTTGAAATCCTTCAGAAAAATGAAGGAGAAACAAGCACCGGCCATAAAGCACACTTGTCACTAGTCAATTGGAGCACTCGGTGACAATGTCACCACCACCTTGAAAAATATTCTGTTCAAAATTGTTACAATAGTAATCATCCCCGAGCATATTCTGTTCATCATACCCAGAGAGGAAGGTTGATGCACAATAAAAACCACGTGAAAACCCACGCCAAGAAAAGTCATCCATGTATAAAATTGAAACATCAGAATCGCAACATCTGATTTGCCACCGTTGGCAGCCACTCTCATCATCATTATTCAAATACTTAGCCACCCACCTCTGGTATTCTTCATCAGTTGGCTAGTCAAAATCAATCACCTTTTTTTACTTTTGTACTATAAGGCAAATACTTTACTGCTACTTGATTAGCATCTCTTTCAAAAGATTCCAAAAATGAGTCGGTACCAATAATCTTATCCATACAATTTACCAACAAATCATCATCTGAGTCATCACAAATTATTTTAATTTGATTATTGATGACTTCACTTGCTTGATCCCGCCATTGTTGGAGTGTTCTGATTTCCCCCTGCTCATCAGTTATATCAGGTAACAGTGTGTTACCCCAATCATTGAAGTTCTTTACCAATTCCCTAATCTTCCTACTTAGATCATCTGGTAAGGTCTGAAAACCTTGCAATGATTTAACTAATATATAAGCAGGCTTCAATGATTGGGGCCTATTATTTACATCAAACCTTGAGGCTTTATTCATAACATCTAGATTATTTGCCCTAGGAATCCAATTTTGAATTATTGGAATCACTATCCCCTGATCCCTATCAATATTATTTATTGCTTCAAATAGCAAAGAATACAAAGAATGTATAGAGGGCAGTTTATTATCCACCTTTTCATTTAAATGCTCCAAAAGAAGAGTAACAATTTCTTTTTCTTTTGAAAGAAAACCCTCCTCTTTTACCCTTAGTGATGTCTATAATTGATCAATTTTTTGCATGAGCTGTGTCTTTGTTGGATCAACAGAGCACTCTGTTTGTTCATCAACTTGTTCTAGAGGAGGGGTAAGAGTAGGATTTTGAATGGAAGACCCTAGTGTAGAAATATTTGGAGAAGCAGTAGGCATTAACCCTACTGTGGGAGGTGATGTTTTAGTTCCTGGAGCATTGGATGTTTCCCCAGTATGTCTATAATTGAACCTTTCTACTTCAGTTTGTAGCTCAACATTCCTCTATTGCATTTTACTATATTCTTCAATTAAAATGTTATACTTCTCCATTAGGCTCTTTCTTTCAGCCTCCTCCCTTTCAGCAGTCTTTTGGGCCAACTTGGCCACATTCATAGTTAAACTAGTGGCTTCGGTTGTTGTAGTCTCTGAAGCCCTTTATATTATTAATCCTTCTTTTAAATTTGGATTAATATAAACAATGTCTGGCTTTCTTCCTTGTGGAGCCAATGCCCAAATTGCCAAGGTCTCATATTCTTCACTGAAGGTAGAGTTTTGTAATGCTACCTTAATTTCTTCTTCAGAATCCTGAAAAGGATTCTTGGACTTCATAACAAGTATTGAAAGCCACCGATCTCGATGTCCCATTCAGAAAAATCAAACACCACCTCCGATTCACTAGTTGTCTTCCTTCTTTAGGAGTGATGTTTTGAACCTTCCATTAGTTCACAAATTTTCACTCATCATTCCTCCGACCAATTCGTTAGGCCTTAGTTCTCTTCTCTCCTGTATTTATTTTGATATTCTCAAATTTCATCTCATACAATTGCAAGAATACAAGCCCTGCCAAATGCATTGTCATCTAAGAACCCTTGTAAGTCTCCATTCTGCATCCTCGCATACTCGTCTCTTCATATCCAAATCGGATAGAACCAATTCAGCTGACCTAGGAGGGGATGGCATACCAACCTACATGTCTTGATCAGTAACAATAATTTCATCTGTGAGATCCTTAGGTAGGTGATCAGTTCTTTGCCTCTTAGGGCTTGGCTCAGGTGGTGGTGATGGGGGACTACGCTCTGGTGAAGATTTTAATTCAATGATTTTGACAGCCTTAGGTACTTTGAATTTTGGGCCTGGTCGTGAAGGCACCTTCATTATTTTCTTCCCTTTTCTATCTACTTCTTCCTCATCACTGCCAGTATCCCTTTTCCTCCTATAGATGGGCCGCCCTTCTGTAGGCTGACATACTGGCCTTGTTTCAATTGGCATATCACTTTGTCCTTGCATATCCAGATTTAGCCTTAAATTTATCTTTTTGGTTGTCAAGGTGTCCATTATCTCCTTGAAATTCTTCATTAAAAAGTCAATTCTCTTCTGGTATGGAGTGAATTCCATCAATGGATCATACGTCGGATCCATTTCATGCACAATATCCAGTAGCTTACTATAAGCTATCCACTTTTCCTTGTTCAATTCCTGTCTATTTAAATCAAATTCATTCTTGATCAGGTCCTCAGGGAAATTGAACTCATGTGCAAATTTGCCATCTTTTATTCTTTGTCTGAAAAGAGCAAAAAAACCTTCAGGATCATGTTGTCGCCTTTGACCAAATCTCAAATGGTAATCAAATAAAGAATTTTAACAAATATGTCCAACCTCCCTTTGAAATTAAAGTCGTAATTATCAGAGCAATCAGAATAATGTTCCTTCCCTATCCAGTTAGGGTTATCTCTGTCTAGAATACACCCCATCTGCCACATAACTTTGCAACTCCGTCTTGTGGCACATTGTAAGGTAGTATGTGAGGGCCTGAAACTATATCCTCAAGATGTTAATCGATATGGAAGCACCCTGTGCTTATGTAAAACCTCACCTTAGTTTCTCCTTAGCCTAAGGAAATTGAAGTGTAATTTTTGAGGGAATGGTGGCACATTTACCATCAATC
>VDFB02185282.1:0-21460 GCA_007258455.2 Sequoia sempervirens | reverse complement strand
AGAGTTTGGTTGAAGTCTGTTGAGATTAATCCCACATCCCGTCTTAGAGTAGAATTTAGAACCTTCTTATCCCTACACTCATTTAAATTCAGTTCATTTCTGGTTAGTGTTAAGAAACTTGTGCTCACCTGCCAAATCATTCGAACCACATGAAACCCTTAATCTACTGTTTGCTATCAGCTGTCGAACAATTGCGTAAGTCCCCCTTGAAATACCAGCAAAATCACATCGAGCCAACTGAGACTATTCGCACTAAAGGAACCTTAGAGTTGAACGCACGAACTCTCTCGCAATCTTAGCGTGCTGGATACTTTGATCGAGAGAGAATAGGGTAGCTGTTGGCGACTTTATTCTGTGTTGGTGCGGTCACGAAAATCACATCAACACGTCTCAAATCTCTGAAATTGTTGTTGACTGATGCAAGTTTTGTTTTGATGGTTTTGTAGTTTTTTTTGTGTTTTCGAATATATGATTTTTTGTTCTAATATTGAATAAAGAGCCAAGCAAAGAAATTGCAATGAAATAAACTAACACTGATGCAACTAGATACAATAGGGCTACGAATATATCTTTTTATTTCAATTGAATAATTACAATGCCAAAAAGCATACATGCAAACAAAAAGGCAACTGATAAATTATTGAAAACCTGGTTTTCTATTGCAGCGTTGAATACATCCAATAAACCCTTGATTGCCTTGGAAGATGACAATCTCCACCTCGAAATTTCTGCTAAACACCTTGGCTGATGATGGTGACCAGAAAGGTGCTGAATGGTGCCCAAAACTCAAGGCGATTTGGTCCTTGAGAATCACGCCTTGGCTGTAGATGAAGTACAGCCTGCTCGTACAGCCTTTGTAAGGCCTGGGAATGGAGAAAAATCAACAATAAATACAACCAATGAACAATCTTCCCTTTGCAAATAAAATCTGATTCAAACCCATCAATAAATTGCTCAAAGCTCTGGATGAATCTTCTCGTAAATGCACAGATTGAACCTATGGATGAAGTCCACAATCAAGCAATGATTCAACTGATAATTTCACAACCTCAAAATTGCAAACACTGAAGAGGTCACGTTCTCCAATGCTGGATATGGCAGAAAACCCTTGTCTTCTTCCACAATTCATGAATGAAGAATTAATGAAATGCTCAATTGAATGAATAATTCGACTTCTTGAGAGCAATTTATAAGAAATTCATGAATGGGGTCGATTTTCCTCAAAAAGCACCTTTTAAAACATTTTAATGTTATAACATTTGCACTTTAATATTTAATAATTTCACCTTGGTCTAAGCGCCTCATTTAATTAAAATATGGTCCCTTTTTTAATGATGAACTTAACCCTCAATTATAAAGTTAAATTATAACTTTATAATATTTCCTTTTAATGTTTAAATATTATTTGAGCCATTAAAACATTAACATCTCCTTCAATATTTAATATTTCATCAAACCATCTGAATTGGGGGTGAACTTTGTAAATCCCAACGTGACCAATTGCCTTACCAAAAATAGTAAGGGTCCCTCTCAACCAACTTCTGACTTACTATAAATAGTAAGTATAGCAAACAAAGCCCTGTAAACACCAAACAAAAGCTAGAACTGGAAACCACTGAACTCTGGAGTAGATAAAAGCCTCTGTTGACCAAGACTTTCCCTTAGAAGACCCTCTAACCATCTGTGTTAGCCTACGAGGGCCAGTGATAGGCTAAACCATCTGAAAAACATGATCATGCTAAAAAGGGGACATTACACATGTTACTCCAAGGTCAAATCACCTTGCTTTGTGAGCTGGAATCATTTGCCAGTGGGGTGGCTAAGGGTCTACAATATACCAGCTATATTATTATGATAGAGAACTCAAACATCTCAGCATATCAACCTTTGTAGGGTTTGCCAGTTGTTGTGCAATATCTCTAGATTTTGTAAAGCAATTATTCCCAGCATTCTAGGTATGGTGATATTATATTTAAAAGGGAATGTCAATCTGATTTTGAGTATATAGATAGTTGTATTTGCAAGTTATGTTAAATCGGATGTAAGCTTGTCGCTTCAATCTTAGAAATTTCCTATTTTGCAATTAAAGGTTTATTTGCATTTTCTTAAATATTTCCTAGCATTATTTATCATTAAAAATCTCAACAAGTCAAACTTGCATAAACTTTAAACCCCAAGAGAAAATATACAGGCAGAAATTATGAAATGCCTCAAATGAACCTGCTTTTTTATCAAAATTCACCCTTAACCCTCCAATTGGGCTGACCCAATTTGGGTGCCCAAATTCATCTTTTTTAAATTTGAAATATTTTCTATTTTGTTCTCCAATTGGGGCGCCAAACTCCACGAATTAAATATTATTTATTTTATTATTTTCTCCCAATTAATCTCCAAAAAAGGGGAGCCCAACCTCATAAAAAATTATAAAATTATCTAGGCGCCAAAATCAAATTGAAAATTTTATTTTAAATATTATTTAATTTCCTTTCTTGAGCTCACCAAAACAAAATAATAAAATATTATTTTTTCCACTTATTTTTGCCCACTTCAAAACTCCAAATGGATCACTCCTCATCAAAGAAAAATGTAATGACCACCTTATATTTTTTTAATTTTTAACACATCAATCTTCACTCGTTAGTGTTAGCATAATCAAATCAGCTGATGAAAGTAACCCTATGCCAAGAATGTACACTCAAGACCCAAGATGGGTGAGGTGATATCATATGGCGCCAGGTATCCTTAGTAACAAACTGAATGAAAGTACAATGCTGGAAATGTAAATTATGCAACTCAACCACTTATTCAGCGGGAGTAGATTGATGGCTCAGCCGATCAGCAGGTGAGAATGCAAGTATAGAAAGTAAGATGGTGAGGCCTGTCTCTTCCACCAATGGTGGCAATGAAAGCTTATGCAAGAAAGTAAATAAGGCGGTGAGGCCAGCCTTCTTCCACTAATAGTGGGGATACAATAGAGATTTGCAGAAATATTAAAGAGCTGATCAGTACTACTGATTCAGCATTACAATGTGAAATAAAATCTGCAAGAACCAAGTATTAGAGATGTCCAAAGTGTTGAAAATGTTATAGAATGTCTCTCCAACTCCAAATGACTCCCAACCATCAAAATCAAATCTAGAAACTCCAACTACTACAATTTGATATTACACACCAGGAAACTGAAAATGCAAACCAGCAACTAAATAATACTCCTAAATGCTCCCAACTCACTCAAAACCCCACCAACTAACATGAGATAAAATGCAAAGGACTCCAGGAGAGATGGTGACCAAGCTATGACTCTGAAACTGCTACAAACATTAACTATTTTTTAAGCACGCTTCCCAAGACTGTTCCCAAGCAAAAGTACGGCCTCCTAGGAGGGGCGACCAGCATTATAAAATTCCAAACTTCATCAAAAAATCCCAAACTTTGCTCAAAGGGACGCCTAAGGCCTAGGAAGAGAGAGCCAATACCCAGAAGCAAACAAAAATCTTTCTTAGACTTATGAATGAAAATCACATTTAGCACAACCAAACTAGCAACCTGCAAAACTGAAAATAAACATCTAAACTCTATCTGTGAAGCTCTATCTGCACTTCCTGGATGAGAAGCAGCCTCTGGAACTCAGCTAGGTGCTATCTTTCAAGCACAAAACCAAGAGAAGCTAGGAGGTATGCATTCCTTGAAGCAGTCAGTCACCATTTCGGCAGCACTTCGTTATAGTTTGTTCATGGATGCCAAGAATGAAGCCAGCACTCTTACTTATACGTTATCCCCAATTTCAATTTCATTTCCCTCTCATTTGGGTACCCAACATGAAATCAATTTCATCTTTAGTAATTTCCAATATGCATTTCGTTGCATCCTACCTCAAAGTCGTCCATCTCAAAAAAGCATTATACTTTATCAAAATTGCAAATAAAGTATAATATTGGCGTCCCAAAAGTATTAAAGTGAAATACTTTATAAAATAACTTGTTTCCTTAATTAGGCGTCCAAAATAATAATAAAGTGAAATACTTTATGAAATCAACTTATTTCTCCCTAAGGCGTCCACCATGCCTTAATGTTATTTCACTTTATAAAAATATTTTACCTCACCATGAGAAGTGCCTAACTGAAGCCCTGATCTGCCAAAAATAGCTTCTAAAGTGCTAAAGAACAAATTGCCCAAACTAACTTGCTAGAAATAGCCTCAGAACTAGCCTGTTGAAACCTTGCTAGAAATAGCACTTACTAAAAATAGTAAGTGTGTTCAAATGCATTTTCTCCACATTTTGAGCAACCGTCGCAACTTACTAAAAATAGTAAGTCTGGAAAAGTCCTCAAATTCAGTTGCATGTCACACCATCGCAAAGCTCTCTGAAAACCTAGAAGGAATCCAAAATCAAAATTGCAAAATCCAACATGCAAGCCTTCAAAAATGCATTTGAAACCTCCTATAACAATGGAAACCCTAATATTCATTTCTGCTTAGCCTACAAGTTTCCAAAAATAGGCTAAATCCAAATGAAAAGCGTAGGGCTAAAATAGGGACATTAGAGTCTGCCCTTCCCAAAATTGTTTGTCCTCAACCAATGCCACCACACTCCAAGAAAATAGTTTGACCCTTACTATACCAAGTAGGATCCCAGGGTCCCAAGTCCTCTGAAAAGATCCACCTTGTTGATGTTGCTTTACTCTAATCATACAAATGGAGCCATTGTACCAGAACTACACTAACCTTTCTTGCAACCTCAAAGAGTTAGCATGCCTAAAATTCAAACTGAGAAACATGGAAGGATTGGGATCAAAATAAAGCAGCATCTCATGCCCAATAAACTTTGAGGAACCAACATCTGTAATGTCAATTACTAACACGATTTTGAGAACCAAGAAGAATAGTCTAACCAACTCAAAAGTAATCTCATCAACATAACTCCTCAAAGCATCAAACAGAGTCATGACAACAAAAGTGACTCCATCAAAGCTATTTGCAAAGGAAAAAACAGCTCTTTGCAAAGTCATAGCAGCCTCATTCTCAAAACTCGCCAAGGATGTACATTGCTCCTTTGAATAATTCTGATATATCCAAGAAGACTTTTGGAAACTTCCACCAATCTCTCTTCAAGAGTCTCAAAAAGTCGAACCAAATCAAGCATTGGTTCACTACCCCAAGCATATGTACAAGAAGTACAAAGATGGCCACTGAATCGAACTTGAACACTATCTAGATGCGGATTCAAATCACTCCAATTCCTTATCTCTCCCACTTGAGGCCAAAAATCATTGCTAACAAGAGATTGGAAAGTCTAAAAATGAATGCATCAGTGTAATGACCCCTTTTCGGTGGAAGCACTTAAACCTGAGTCTTGCATTCAAAAATGTTTCTTAGAGAGGCATTAGGGACATTCGAGATCGATAAGTTTCAGTAATCACATCTTGTAAGATCAAATTGATATGAGTATTTCAATATGCTCATCTATTCTAAGGTGTTCTATATGTATATTCATAAATCATAACATATATCAATGGAGATTTAATTGAACAATATACCTAACTTGCTTTTCTTACCTTCTGCACATTATTATATTAATTCCTTCTACAAGGGAGCTCATACCTAATAAACGACGGGTCTATAGACTTGTGTGAGCGTTATTCATACATTTCTTAATCCTATACTTTCTATCTCTCTCCTTGTTTGCTCAGATATACATCTATATCTCTTATTCCCTTATTCTCTTATTTTCTATACAGAAATATGTATATTTTCCATATATATATATATATATATATTAAGTATATGTAGCATCTTTGATCATTAATACGTCCTTCACTTACTATCGGACATTCCTTGTTTTCATCTGTTTATCTTAACTAATGCCAACGTACCCTGGAGGCATGTATTCCCTGACAGCAACCAACGCAAACCCTTCCATTCTCCTCCAGCGGTGCCTTAGTTCCTATCGATAGTCAATGGCTATCATAAACACTTTGAAGGCTTTGTTGATTAACACACTGATTTTATCAATTGCTCTCCTAACAACTAACTTGATGGTTCCTCCTCTAACCCACAATATATTGGTGAGTGTTCCTTCACGGAGGAATCGCATCATAATCTCTGATGCAAGGTACAATGGATAGAACCCCAATGGTAATTATATTCAGATTACCCCCGATAGCCTCATCCACCAAGACAAACCCGACATGCTTCAGTTCATCAGCCAATCCCAAAGCTTCACGTATGTGAATATGGGGTGTCGGCTGTGATGAGCCCTGCTGGCTCTCAACTCAAACCCCAGTATTTTCTTAAGTCTTAATGTGTTATTTTAGTTTTTTAGAGAAAGTTTATAGACAGAAGAGAAGGGGCACAACATATAAAGCTCATAAACTGTAAAACAAAGCTATTTCCTACAGAATGAAAATGCAAAAGGCGTTATTTTATTGAAACAATTAGTTCACAAGTGATAGACATACCAGAATGTTTCCAGATTATTTATTTAAAATAGTAAGCCAACTCGCCAGCCAAGAATGGTGAAAACTGGCATATAAGGTCGCCTGGCCTCCAGATTTGAGTTCTCCCTCTTTGAAACTGGATACAAGCTCTTGAAAAAGGTAGACACCAGTGATGGAAGACAAATTGCAGCCAAAAGGAAGGCGTTTCAACAAGTTACTTCACACACCTCCTAAATGGGCACATATCCCAATGCAAGTAGTACGGCCAAGGTAGAAACCCCAAAAGAACACTCTGAAAGCTGAAATCTGTAGATAATGGCGTCTCTGGAGATGAAACCCCCTTTTTCTATTGCAGACAACTAAATACAAAATAATAGAACCCTGAATGAAGCATGTAGAACCTCTGTATGAAACTCTCTCAATTGCACAAATTCAACTAGTCTCTCACAGTCTCAAAAGTGCTCAATATTGAAGAGATGTCGTTCTCCAATGGAAGTTTGCTCAAAACCCTAATCACAGGTAAAAGCACAGAAGGAAAACCCAAGGCAAAGTCGAAATAATCAATAATGAGTTTCTCATTGCCCAAAAGCCTTATATAACCAAGAGGCACAAATTCCAAGAAAAAACGCAGTTCCTCATCATTTAAATCTTTTAACATATTCTTATGTACTTTTCAATAGTTGAGATTTCAATAATTGGCGCCACTTAAAGGTATTAATGATTTAATTTTAAATCACCCTTTTTCCATGAATATTTAAGTGATATAAAGTGATAAAGTCAATTTGACTTTATAATAAAATATTAAGTTAATAACTTAATTCACTCAAATAAGCATAACTTCCACAAAACTTCATAGAATCCTGTGCTGTCAGAAGCTATCAACTCCTGAATTGCCAAGGCCTGCAGTGAGCTAATCCAAGAACTTTGAAAACGAGAACGACCAAGCTCTCCAGAAAGTACCACTGACCCTCTAACCAAACCAGTTAGCCCACAAGGGTCCAAGAAAGGGCTAACACACTGTTCCCGAGAACTGGCTAGAGCGGGGACAGTTTTTACTTAGCTCTGCGATGCACCTGTCAGTCAGCTAATCGGAGAAGTCAGTCAGCCAGTGTCAGAGGATGAACAGAGGTCCCGACAGAGGTTTAAGCCTAAATTTTCATGAAATTTGGCTAAGTGGAATTTACCTTAAGGATCAGGTTGGATTTTCGAAGAGAGTTGAATGGGCCGCCTTATTTGGAGTTATTTGCCAGTTAGACTAAACGTTTTCTGGGTTGTCATCTTCAGTTCATATATTGGCATGTTGAGTGATCTTTCAGTTCGCATGTTGAGTTAACTAGTTTGCATGTTCAGTTAACTACCTTGCATGTTGAGTTAACTTGATTGCATGTTCACTTAACTGAAGATTATTCTTGAAGGTCAACTGAAGTTCACATGCATGGCGAATTTGGTTGCAATTGTGAAGTTTTTAGTGAAGATGGCGCTTCATTGAGTGTCAACTGAAGTTCTAGAAGGGACGGCATAAATGATGAAGCATAAATTAGTGAAGTATGGCACATTTGAATGTTAACTTCAGTTATCAAAAGGGTCGCCATATTTGGAATTTTATTGATGAAGCATAGTTTTGTGAAGCTGCGCATTTTACAAAGAGTGATAACTTAAGTTCCAAAAGGGTTGTTATTTTTAGAATTGAAGCATGTGAAGTTGGCGCATTCACTTCTTGAAGGCCAACTAAAGTCTTGAAAGGGACGTTATTTTTAGAACTAAAGCATAAGCATGAAGTTGGCGAATTCAAACTTAATCAAGATTGTCAACTTGAGTTCTCAAAAGGGACGCTTTAGTTCTTAATTGTTAATTTAATGAATTTTCAAGATGGCGAATTCAATCAAGATTTGTCAACTAAAGATTGAAAAGGGAAAACCCTAATGCATGGCGCTTTAATTAGCATATTTGAGTTTCAGTTAACTGAGATGGGGTCCAATCACAAGCCAAGCGCACTTTTCAAGGATTTCTTGCTTTATGCGAATTTCAAAGATGAAAGCCTATTTATTTCAGCCTTGGCGTCCATTATTTCATCATCTTTAGCTTTGAAGTTCATATTCTTTTTGAGCGACCAGCAAGCTAAAGGTGCTACAGGTGTCCGAATTCATGGATTCTTCATGGCAGCGAGTTCCAGTTATTCGAGGAGGAAGGAAGATTCCAGGACTTTATTTTCAAACATACAGGTTTCATTGAGTTCCTACAAAAGAGATTGGCCGAATTTTTAGGAAGCAAACAAAGCAAAATTTTCTATCTTACGTCTTATTTCTTCTATTTCTCATCTTAGGTACTTTCTTCCATGTCAAAGAAATTCAGCATTTTGAGTTTTGATCATTTGGTTGCATGCCGATTGTTGCGGCAAAGGAAAACTGTCTTTGATTTTTTCGAGAAAATTGCCCCGCAGTCTTCATTCTGAAGCTCTGTACTTTTTTCCGAGAATTTCTTTGCATGTGGGCTTGAAATCACATCTTTTTGAAAATCAAATCATCTGGGTTTGTTCAGAATTCCGTTGTGCACAAAACCCATGTTCCAGATTTTCTCAAGAAAAATTGCCCCGAGAAGCTCTAAAAACCCCTACAGTTCTCGACTGAAGAATCTTTGCCTGTCAAGCTAAACGACGTGTTTTCGCAATTCTGACGTTGTGGGTTGTCTTAGAATCCTTTTCTAGACAAAACCCATGTCTTAGAATTTTTGGTGAAAATTATCCTCCGACAGGTTATTTTTAGCCTCATCAAGAACCATTTTAGCTTTTTGAGAAAGTTGTTAGAAGATAGCCGTGTTCACAGTCAACGGGCAAGTTTTTCAAAAGGCGGTTCAACTAGACTTAATTCAAGACCAAATCGGTCTTAATTTAGGTTTTCATCAGAGCAGCTGACAATGAAGCGTTAAGTTACAAAAGGAAGAGAGATTACTCCATTTACGGAGCCGCCAAAGTCACTCAAATCCCATGCCATTGTCTTCGTGAAGATGGTACCTACGCTGATCTCGAGGCTGTGCAAACTAAGTTCCAGAAGCATGTTCGTGATATCTTGATGGAGATTTTGGATCACATTTCAGTGATTTCAGCTAGTTTCAAGAAGGCGACTGAAAATGCTAAAGAATGTATGCATACAGTCAAGGAAAGTGATAGAGAATTGAAGAAGCAGATGATTATTTTTGGACAGCGTCAGAGTGCCGAAAGACGGAGTAATTGATGAGTTCTTGGTCGAAGTGGTAGATCGAGATGACATGGAGTGATCTGCCAGTTGGAACCTGCAGTTAATTTCGAGGGTTGAGTCATGAGCAGCAGTTAACTCGACTTTCAGTCTTGAGTTTACTTGCTGACTTAACACATGCTTATCTCATCCTTGGGTATCATCCAAGGAGTTGAAGTTAAGAACGATTAAGCAGAAGGTAGTGTCGGTGCTTTACTTTTAAATAAGGGCGATGCATGCTTGCATTGTCCATTAGGTTAAAATGTACGGTTAATGATGAGTAGTTTTCAGTTAGCGTATAATTACTTCATTTAGGTTTAATAATAAATCTTGCATACATTGCAAGGCGTAGTTAGGCTCAAGGTGATTTTAGGGTTCCCACCTTGATGTATATAAATAAAACTTTGCTCATTTATAATAACTTTGCTTGAGAGAGAAATATATGCTGCGCCTACCTTGCCCTCAATATGGCTCTTTTGGTATTTGTTCATGTGTCTTCGCTATTACGATTAATTGTTATGCCACATAGGGTTTAATGCAATTATAATGGTGGATTCTTTCCACAGTTTAGGTAAATCTGTTTTGTGAATCTTTATCATTATGATCAATTGTTATGCCACATAGGGTTTCATGCGATTGTGATGATAAATCTGTTTTGTGAGTTTTTTACTATTTTAATCAAGTGTTATGCCACATAGGGTTTCATGCGATTATCATAGTTTTAGCCAAATCTGTTTTGTGTATCTTTACCATTGTGATCAATTGTTATGCCACATATCAATTGTTATGCCACATAGGGTTTCAAGCGATTGCGATGATAAATCTGTTTTGTGAGTCTTTACTGTTATGATCAATTGTTATGCCAGATAGGGTTTCATGAGATTGTCATGGTAAATTCTTAAATCTGTTGTTATCAATAAACTTGTTTAGATTGAGCAAATAGATGTGCCACCTTTCCTTCAAGTTGAGAATCTATACTCGTTTATCGTCAGATAGTCAAACCTTGCTCCATTTCCTCATGCTCTGTTTTCTTGAGGAAACTGGATAGATTTAAAGTAGCTAGCTTAGTTGTAGTTAATGATCTACGAAACCAGAAAATCCTTAGCTGCAACGTTCTTGGTTTTCTTAACCTTGTGCCTCTTCCAGCTGAGACAAAAAGACAGGAGATAGTTTAGATTACTTTTCCCTTTTCAAGCATTTTTGTTAAGCACAACGAGGGAGCTTCCCCTCCTAATTTGAAGAGCACTCATTACGCAGTGTGCATAGCTGTCCGTACAAATCTGCACTCCAGAGGTGTTAGTTTTTACGCCAATAGAATACAAGGTAAAGGTTGTGAGCTCCATATTGATTTTCATACAAGAGTGTTATGCTTTAATGATAGTGGTTGAATACAAGGTAAAGTTTGTGAGCTCCGTATTGATTTTCATACAAGAGTGCTATGCTAGTGTCATTCTTTTATTATATGGCATTTCACTTGGTGATGGCATATACAAAGTGTTCTCACACTTTCTTGGGCAATACAAGGTTGGTTATCTCACATTTTACAAGGCACATTTATAAGGCTTCATGATATATTTCATGTAATGGTTCAAGGTGATTCTTCCTAAGGACAAGGTTGTGTTCTTTTTGATATTTATTCCAAGGTCTTTGAAATCAAAATGGGAAATAAAATCCCATCGATGGCATTCATACCTTATGACATAAAAGGCATATCTTAAAGTTGCGGTGCTCATTTTATCATTTCTTTTTACAAAGTTAGGCTTGCAAGTTTGAGCTAGGACACGGTTTCTCCAGTTAAGGTTTCTATCTGTTTGGACAAGATTTGGTGATGGTTTGACAGTCTGAAGGGAATATGGGCAAAGAAATGGACAAGAAGCTCTTGTAACAGGTGTTTTTGTTCCTCAGTTTGTTGAGTTGAAAACAATTAGTTTGAGTTTTTAATTTTCTGATTAATACCTGTCGGTTTTTGAAAGTTTTAAATATTGAAAATCTTGTATAGATTTGTTTGCCATCTGTCGGCTGTATATTTGATTTTGGGGTTTCAATTTTTTGATAATCAGTCAGTGAAAAATGTGTTATGTTCTTGGAACTGAATCTTTAACCCTAGTCAAGGGTTTTGTGAATCTCTTGTACCCATGGGTCTTTGCTTGTAGAAAGAGATATGTAACCTCTGGTTTTCGAATTAAGGATGTTGGGTGATTAGCCCCTGTAAAAAGGTTCTTGGTATAATGTAATTGTTTCTTTCCCTTGTTGGTGTCGGGTTAAGCTTGGGTCATTTTGTTCTTTCACTGTCTGTATGAACATATGGTATAGGGCTAAGTGAAGGGTGTGATGACCAATCTTGTACGTCAAATTTAAAACTTTAGATTTCTACCATAATAAAAAAGAACAATGCTATAATGATAAAAATTTTCCTTTTAAATACATAAACATGATACATTTAATTGCAACTTTAATTGCTTCATTCCAAAAGAGACTACAAAGTAAAGAAGAATGATATACATACATAGCCCGAAGGCTTTTGGCACCAATAGAAGTAAGAAGGTCCAAGAGTATGTCCTGTCAAGTCTTGGATCGTCGGCCGGTTGTGGAGGAGGGGAAACATCACTTGGGCATTTTCCGCCAACCACGGACTTATAATGCGGTCCCCTGCATGATCATTTTACAATGAACGACCTTCCCTTCGAAGAAGAGATTGGTGGGGTATCCTTTAACGACTACCAACTGGACATAGTGTTGTGTTCCTACATATCTAGGTTCTGTGCATACGGAAACTCTTGAACTAGTATGTATTTCCGGACCACGGTGAACTGATAGTGTAGTACCACAACTAAGTGTAAGTTGTTCCTAACACTACTTTGTCCAAAGTGTTTTATATTCAATCAAGAACGTTGGTCATCTATCACATGCACTAGCCAGGGTCAACTTGACTTGAGGCTTTCTTACTCTATGCGTAGGTTGGTCTATCGGGGTAGTCTGTACCCTAGACTTCCTACAACAATCTAACTACTAGAACAGAGATCATTTTAACAAGTACCTACAACTATCTCCCTTACACTAGATACTCTCATTTGGGGAGCTTCATTAACTTGACTAAGTTAACTTAAAACTAGTTGTGACTTGTAGCTTATTAAATGCCCTCAATCCATACCTAGTATTAAATAGCTATACACAAGCATACACTCCATATATGGAGTCAATACAAATAATGCTATTGAATCTTTAATGCATCAGTAAATCCATCTACTAATAAATGCAAAACTAATAGCACAAGCATATATTTGTATCTCTCTTTCTCAAATTATCTATTTATAATTGGAATCATTCTACAGATTTTCAATCCATAATTTATCAATCAAAACAATCTTTTCTCTTAGCCTATTATCAACAGAGACATATAACAGATTATCTTCTGATTATCAAGCAGCAAAACAGAGCAACATAAAAGAAATAACATGCCTGTTATTAGCTTCCCACAGTTGCTGCTCTAGTAGAAAATTACTTCTCCTTCAACTTCCAGTCAAAGGATATCCAGCAGAAAATGAACTCTACTTGCCACTCAAAGAGATGGCAAATGACAGAAACGACTACTATGCCAAGTAAATACTGGTTTCTAGAATTGTTGAAAACCTTCACAGCAGATCAATATATACTCACAACAAAGAGAAACTCACTCTCAGCCTAGTTTTGGACACTTCACAGCAAAATAAACTTTCTTGAAGAGAACAAAAACAAACTTGCAATTTCTAATTTCGTGTTTTGAAGAATGAGCCTTGCAGGCTTTATATAGTGTTTCAAGATTTAACCAATTCCTCTTTCCAAGGCGTCTCAGCTGCCAACGGGGTTTGGAATGGTTCAAATGAGAAATGTGTCACCCTATAGAGAAGATTTTGACTTCCATTTGCTGACAGCAATGAGGTAAGTTTATTTTGCACATGACCAATTCATAAAATCACGACACCTTCTGGTATTGGTGCGATTCAACAAGGATAAGTGACGGTTAAATGCAAGATTAAGTCCCTGGTCAGATGGCGCCCACCTTTCCCATTATCCTGGCTGCATTTGAACTTATCTTAGCCGTATTTAGTTAACTTGGCCCTGGTCGTGCAATTCTACAGGCGCCATTTCCATTTCATTCGCCATTTTCATTTTTTTTATGGTATGAACTCATAACAACGTATTTTATTTTCCTCTTCATAATTTCGATATAGTTCGAAAAAGAAATATTTGAATCTTGACGAAATTGTGACAATAGTATTTGATTAAATTTTGAAGTAACAATAATTTTATTGCGACTTTTAAATGAAATATTCATTTTTGAGAAAAAATGCCTCATGTTTCAAATTCGTGATTTCACTTCAACACTTTACGAATATTGAAAAAATATTTGTTTAAACTTTCATTTGATTTTCAATTTCCATTTTATAAAATATATCTATATATATATTTTATTATATTAGAATATATATATAATATAGTTTTAATTTACATTATATATTTATGTATAATTATTTAAATTTAATAATTTAAATAATCTCGTATACATATTTATATTTTGTAATACTATATTATATACATACTTAATATAATATTAAATATATAAATATATTTACCTTTACATATATACATGTATTTACATAAACATTTTAAATTACATGTACGTATACTGCGAGCCAGTCAACATACTTTCATTATACGTACTCATGTATATGTATATATATGTGTATACGTAAATTCCGAGGTAATATCATAATATATATTCTTATTCACATATATATAACAGGTTGGTTGTGGGTATGTATACATGTATATTTACTTGTATACCACCTTTATGTATATGTATTCATAAATACATTTATATCGATGCACACGTATGGCATATCCATCTGCTATCATACATTGTATCGACATGAATATACTTATGGACACTTGTACATACCGTATTTATATGTATATATATACACATACACATGCTCAATTTCTAACCAAACATTATTCCATAAGACTATACTGCAAGCACTTATTCACTATCTAAGTAGATACGAGACTCCCAATGATCCTAAACAAGCCCACAGATGATTTACTAACTCCAACAAATGACTTAGCTATCAATTTATAATATGTGTATGCTCAATAGGTACTCTTCGCGGTTGTTTCATCTGACCAAGTTCTCCCTAGTGATATCTCCACTGCTGTATTTAATCATTTCCGCATATACATCATGACACGACAACGGGAGTCATATGCTCAAAACAAGGCAGTATATATAAAACATCGTAGAAAGTTAGAATAACATTATTCCATAACTTATATGCTACAATCATTCAAGAATTACATCAATAGAAATGTCAGACAAATGAGACAATCATTAGGACACATTCAATTGATCACAAGAACAATTTGTTTTATTCATCAAAAAGATTCAAACATTACAATGTACTTCCTATGCAGTAGTAACTATACAATCGAGGTGTAACAAAGGGTTTCTCTGTCAAGCAAATATTGTAACCCTTGTTTAGTCGTGTTAAAAACTTGAGTTTCGTTCTCGGGTCTATCTGTTTCAGTATACTTGATTAACCATTATGGTTTGTATAATGGTTATGCAAAAGAAGTGGTTATGGCTCGAATTCAGTTTCTTTTGTTTTTGAAGAATACATGGCTTCATTTTGGCACATTATTATACAAAAGAAGTGAGGTCAGGTGTAAAGAACCGACCAATTTTTTTGATTTTCACAATTGATCATAATGCAATGCATCTGCTAGTAAGAAGTAAAACCAAAACGTGGAGATGGGAAAGTAACTCAACCCATGCCACCGTGATCCCGATGGGCAAGTGTGTGAGCATTCGTCGAGGATCCAAGTGAAAATGCTGAATAAGAACTCTAACCACGAGATGCGCCGGTGAACGACGAGCATTCGGTCAGAGGATCCCTATCTAATGCAAAACTGAAAATTAGCTCAACACCAAGTATGTGCTACTCGATCCGTGATGGAAAGAGGCGACCATATGGCGGAGACTTAGGAAATTACAATGCAAGAAAGTAAAAGGCGGCAAGCCAGCCTCTTCCACTTATTCAGTGGGCAGTACAAACATGAGAAAAGTGCAGGAAAGATAAAAGATGCTGACAGTACTACTGTACAGCTTACAACATCAGAAAGTTCATCTGTTAAGCACCATATAAGAGAGTCTTCAACATTACAACAAAGTAGAATAATAACTTTAAGTTTTCTCAATGCCTTTCCCCTCCAAACAACTCAAATGATTAATTCCAAGTTCGCTGTTATGACTGTGCAAGACTGAAAACTGTTAACAGCAACACAGTAATACCATAGAATGTTCACCCAACTCACACCACTCATTCAAAATGCATAGAAATGGTTACAAATGACTCCCAAGATGAAAGCGCCCAATCTCATGACACAAACAGTCCCAAAAATATTGATATTAATTTTCTGCTCAATTCCCAATGCAAGTACAGTGGTACGGCCCCTAGAGGAGGGCGATTTCTTCTTAAAAATCCAGCACTTGATTAAAAATCACAAAACTTTGCAATAATTGGCGCCCAAGCAAGACTAATGGAAATATGCAATACCCACAATGAATTCTTTGTGTATTTTTGAATTATGAGCAAAACATGCCTACAGCAATGCAACATCAGCTACACTAAAACATGACAAAATGCTTGAACATCATCACTAAATGCAAAAGAACTCAACTACAATGCAAAACTACCAATAACCAGCTAACCTCTCAACTAGTTGTTGTCTTTCAAGCAAGAAGATGAGCCAATGCTAGGAGGTATGCTTTCCTCGAAGCGAGTGCCTGAAATCAATCCAGTAGCATAACGGTGTAGTAGACAGAAGATACCAAATGAAGAGCTGAGGCCTGCTTAAATAGAAGTGAGAGAAACATCTAGAAACTTCCAGAGGGTGCCCCAAAACCCTAATTTTCAAATTCCTCTTTTCCCTCCAAAGGATGGTGTCCTTTTTCCTCCATAAAATATTTCACTTTTAAAATAAACTTCATCTCTCAAAGGGCGTCCCATTTAATAATCTCAAAATTTGACATTAAAATATAATTTATCTCCTTATGACGCCTAGACCCTCAAAGTCCCCTTTTTTAAAAACAACTTTAAGTTGCACTGCTAGGCAAAGGGGGTATAATATTATAATCACACATATAATAAATACTATCTTCCACTAAAATGCGCCTGGCCATAAACTGCGCAATTAAACACCGCAAGAAGACCAATCAATCAACCCAAACTGCTCCATCGCCAAAATAGGAATTTACTAAAAATAGAACGCTTGCCCTGTGCTCAACCGAATACACCATCGCTGTTTCCTCTAAAACCCGTAAAGAATCCAATGTAAACCCAAACTCCAAGCAACAACCTCCTCAAAACTAGGAAACCCTAATTTCACCATCCGCACAGCCTACGGGTCTCCGGAATATGCCAACGGTCAACAGAAACGATCACTGCTGAGAAGGGGACATTACAGTCCGCCCTCCCCAAGATTGCTTGCCCTCAAGCAATCGCAAGTCTGGATGCTGTAGAATCTCCTCAACCTCCCAAGTAGCATCCTCCAATGGTAAATTCTTCCACTTTACCAAATACTCTTTGATTGTTCTCCTCCTCAAGGAACGCTCTCTGGAATCAATAATCTGTTCTGGAACCAAAGTCAACTGCCCTTCTTCATCGAAAGGAGGTAACTGTGATGAAGCCACAACGTTGTGTCCAAGTGCCTTTTTGAGGCGAGACACATGGAAGACATTGTGGACCTTACTACTCAAAGGTAGTTCCAACTCATAGGCCACCGCTCCAACCTTCCTAACAACCTTGAATGGTCCATAGAAGCGTGGTTTAAGCTTCTCAGCTCCACTCTTCTTAAGTGTGGACTGTCTGTAGGGCTGAAGCCGAAGATATACCATGTCACCAACCTCAAATGAGCGCTCAACACACTGCTGATCAGCGTACATCTTTTGCTGATTTTGTGCCATTTGAAGGTTGTCCTTCAAGGATTTCAAAACATCTTGGCTCTGCTGCAACCAATCCTTGGCTTGAGGAGCTTTGCTATCGCCAAACACCAAATCAGCAAAGCTTGGAGCCTCGTAACCATAGAGGGCCATGAATGGAGACATCTTTATTGACATGTGGAAAGATGAATTGTAGCAATATTCTCCCAAGTGGAGCCATTTTACCCATGCTCTTTGCTGTTCTGAGACATAATTTCTGAGATAGTCCTCCAACCATTTGTTCACAATCTCAGTTTGACCATCCGTCAGGGTGATATTAGTGCTTTGGAGAAGCATCACCACTCTATCCTAAAATTTCTCGCCAAAAGAAAGGAACTTGGGTCACTTATCACTCACAATATTTTAGGCAACCCATGCAATTAAATATACTTCAGTGGAAGAACAAATCTGCAACTTGAGCTGCTGTAAATGTGCTAGTGATGACAAAGAAATGAGCGAATTTGGTCAATCTGTCCACTACTACATAAATACAGTCTTTGCCTTGGGCCCTAGGCAACCCGGTAATGAAATCCATACAGATACTTTCCCATTTTTGACTTGGAATGGGAAGTGGCTGCAGTAGACCAGCTGGAAGAGAGTGCTCATTTTTATTCATTTGACAAGTACTACACTCCTTGATGTGACGCTGAACATCATCTTTCAACCCCTTCCAAGAGAATCTCTCTCGAATCTGCTTGTATGTCTTGAAGTACCCTTGATGACCAGCAAGTGGACTGTCATGGAAAGTCACCAAAATCTTCTTCTTAAGTTTAGAATCAGCCACCAAGAAGATTCTTCCCTTGTAGTGGATCAACCCATCAACTACCTTGTACCTTTCATCATGAAAAGTACCTTCAATAACGCTGGTTGCAAACTGATTTTTGGCGTAATCAGCAAGCAACAACTCCTTCCAATCAGCATTAAGCTCACACAATGAGCTCAAGTGAGGCCTTCTGGACAAAGCATCAGCCACAATGTTATTCTTCCCTTTGCCATACTCAATGTCAAAATCGTAAGCTTGTAGCTTACTCACCCACTTCTGCTGTCTCTCATTCAAGTCCTGATGTATGCGCTTGATCACAGACTGGCCTCTGACTACGGACCATTCCCCCACCGACATCAGTTCATCCACACGCATGCATGATTGCGCTACTCTCGTCATAGATATATTCTTCAACTTCCCACCTCTTCTTCTGTTTTCAGTCACAATTGATGCTTCTCAGACCAAAATGTTCCCAATACCTCCCTATGATCACATCAGAACTCAAGGGTTTGAGAAATCTGTAAGGGCTAATACAGACAAGAACTCCGCGATTTTCCTTGAACTTTATCAACACTTTGAGCCTTTTCCTAATTACGAAGCCCCTTTAGTGAGAGGTCGTGAAGAGGGGATAAACACTTTGAGAATACCCCTTTACGAGCCTTCTATAGAAGCCACAAAGACCCAAGAATCCCTTCAAATGAGTCAGATTTTCTGGAGGTGGCCAATCTACTATAGCCTTGATCTTTTCTGGATCACCCTTCACCCCTTCAGCGCTGATTATGTGGCCAAGGTAGAGCAGCTCCTTCATTCCAAATTCACATTTGGACTCTTTTGCAAACAAACTTTCTGATTCAAGAATGCTAAGCACTCCCTCCAAGTGCTTGAGGTGTTCTTCCCACGTCTTGCTGAAGATGAGAATATCATCAAAGAAAATTAACACAAATTTCCTCAACTGCTTCTGGAAGACTCTGTTCATGCAAGACTGGAAAGTGGTTGGAGCATTAGTCAAGCCAAAGGGCATGACTAGGAACTCAAAATGACCATAGTGGCATCGGAATGCCGTCTTCTCAACATCTGAGCCCCTCATCCGGATTTGATAGTAACCCGATCTCAAATCAATTTTGGAGAAGAATTTAGCACCATGGAGCTCATCAATGAGCTCATCGATCCGAGGAATAGGATACCGATTTTTTATTGTGCTTTGATTCAAGGCACGATAATCCACACACATGCGGATGGTGCCGTCCTTCTTCTTCACAAGAACTACAGCTGAAGCAAAAGGACTCTTGCTAGGGCGAATGAAGCCCATCTCCAGGAGCTCTCTTATGTTCTTCTCAATTTCATCCTTCTGCTTCTTAGGATACCTATACGGTGTTGTGATGACTGGTTTGGCCCCTTCCTTAAGTTCAATAACATGCTCAGCACCCCTTTCTGGTGGTGGCCCAGGTGGTAGATCAGCAAACACCTTACTCCTTTTGGTGAGTATAGATTGAATATCAGGAGGATATTCCCTCTTGGTCTCAATTGGACTAGCAGGAAGAACCATGCATTCCGCAGCCCACTCCACTTGGTCATGTCTAATCAGCCTTTCCATCCTTTTGAAGGAAACTATACGAGGACCACCATTAGACATTCCTCTCAAAACAACTCTCTTGCCATCAGATTGGAACTTGAGCTCCATTGTTTGTAGGTTGAGAGAGATTTCACCAAGTGAACGTAACCATTGTATGCCCAAAACTGCATCTGTATCACCAATAGTAACCACATAGAAGTCATCTTTGACTTCATAGTTTCCCAACTGCAAAGACATGTTAGGAACTCTTCGTGTGCAGGAAATGTGAAACCCATCAGCCACCATGACTTTGAAGCCTTCGAATTCTTCAGTTTTGAGACCTCTCTTTGCAACCACACCTTCATCAATGAAGTTATGTGTTGCACCAGTATCAATTAATGCAACAATGCGATGGCCTCCAACTCCACCACGAACCTTGAAAGATTCGTTCTTTTGGAAACTAGAGAGTTGGGCAATAGGGCCCCCAACCCCTTGTTCATGATCGGACTCTTCTGTGGCTCTTTCATCCTCACTGTCCCCAAAATAAGACTGCTGATCAGACATATCAGATGCTGATTCATAATCAGAATAGGTTCCCATTTGATTATAACGCCCTCTTCTAGGACATCTATGGCCTTTAGTCCAAGGCTCTAAACATGTGTAACACTTGCCCTCCTTTCTGAGCTGTTCACGTTGCTCTTCAGTCAATTTAGGTGGGAACTTCTTGTGCTGATTAGAAGAATTTCTTTTATCCTTATCCTTCTTATGGCCAAAAGGCTTAGGCGGAAATTTAGGCCTAGGGGCTGATAACTCCATACTACGAGCCTTCTTGATTGCCTCATCAAGACTTGGTGGATCGAAAGCTTTAACCCACCCTTTCAAGGGTTCAACCAACCCTTCAGAAAACAACACAACCAACCTTCTTTCGGTGATGTTGGGCACCATCACAGAAAGTCTCTGGAAATCAGCAATGTAAGAATCCAAGGAGCCATGCTGCTTGAGTTGTGCAAGCTCGCGAAATCTTACTTCAGGATCCTTAGTGTCGAACCTTTCAATCAGCTTGTTGGTGAATTCTCCATAGGTTCGAATAAGGTTATGGCCAAGAGTGACCAAACCATGGTACCACCATTCATGGGCAGCTCCCTCCAAATGAAGTGTTGCAAATTTGATGGCATCTTCTTCTGGCATGGGACGAAGTGATAGGTAGTTGTCTAACTTCTGAACCCACGATCTTGCTGAACACTTATCACTTCCATCGAAGTGAGCCAATGTTACCTTCCCTAAGGCTTGATGAAAATCTGTTCTAGGAGCCATATAAGCTCGGTTATCAACTCTTCCTCCGTGTCTTCTGTTTCTCTGATTCAAGAATTGATCAAAGGACCATTGGTCCCTAAGATCAGGTGGTAGGGTGGAGTACTCCATGTAGGCTTGCCTAGCATCGTCTACCAAAGGAACGGTAG
>VDFB02185280.1:0-12635 GCA_007258455.2 Sequoia sempervirens | reverse complement strand
TTGCACCCTAGATCGCACGAAGCGCAAGGGGAGAGGATACGTACTCAAAAGACAATCACACAAACCAAACACTTGTTCATTTTATACCCTTCAAAGCAATTGTGAATTCGTTTTAAGCACCAAATGAAATATGAAGATTGTTTGTTCAATTTTTAACCCAAAACGAACTCTAGTAAGTTTGTCCTAAAATTCGTTTTAAGCCCTTTGCAATGAAAATAAAATTGTTCATTTTAGCCCCAATTGAAAACTAATGTTCTAAAACGAAAAGGAAAACAATTTCGTGTAGTGTTGATTAAACACTTAAAGTGTTAAAAAACACATTGTGTTTTCAAAAAAAAATTTCCCTCCTTTCGTGAAGTAGTATTGATCAAACATTTAAAGTGTTAAAAAAACACATTGTGTTTTCAAACAAAAATCCTCCTCCTTTCGTTTTCGTTTGATAGCCTTCTCTTTCGCCTTGCACCTTTTCGCCTTCGTTTGCTTTTGTACCTTGTTCACTTGCCTTTGTTCGCTTTTGGTACCTTTTCGTCTTTGCTTTTCCTTCGTTTGTACCTATAAAGGAAAAAAAGATAGATTATGTGAGAATTCAATTTATTTTGATTCAATCTTCAAACACTAACATGATCCCAAATGATAATAAAAGGAGTATTTCTAAGTAAATCGTGTTTTGATATTGATTTCATTGAGAATATATCACACTTGTTAGAGCCATTTTCCCCCTTATCATAATCCACATTACCAAAGGTATTGAGCCAATAAATTACCTACAAAGGATAAATCTTTCAAAAAGTGTCATCATAATCTCAAATATTTGGCTATCCCTAAAATATTCAAAAGGATGTAATAGTTCATAAACTTTGAAAGTCAATAAATTACACCAACCACAAAGAAAATTTATCATCATAAGTTCAAATATTAACCATTTCAAAATAACCATAATAACACTTTTGAAATTCAATAACTTGTAATCATTTTGAATAACTCGTAAACCTTTCAATAACTTGTAATAATGAAGACCCTTTTCTTTTCTTTTCTTTTTTTAATGCAACAAATCAATCAACTTTTTGAAAGACATATACATTAAATGTTTTACTAAGACAAATGGACGGTTCGTGGCAACACATGCTACTTAAAAGAAACAATGCGCAGTCAAAAGGTCAATGCTTTGCAGTAATGTGTCAGAGAAGAATATGGAGCATTAATCCCTTAGCAAAAAGTTCTGAAAGTGATCTAAGAGAAATGTCCATAGCACTCCATCCCTTAAATACCTATGCGACTTTTTCCAGATTGAGAGACAAGGATCATTAATGGGCACAGGGAACTTTCAGGAAAATGCAATGCAACAAAGTTCTATTCTACCAAACATAGTTTAGATAGCAAATTACTCAAACTTAATAAGGTAGTCAATGCCTTTAGAAATCTGCGCTTCCTGTCACATATACGCCAGACACTAAATAGACTCTACTTCATTAATTCGGAACGTATCATGGCAGATTTCCTATCACCAGTGAAAGAACAGACCAGGCACGTGAATTGTTTGACATGGCAGATTTCCTATCACCAGTGAAAGAACAGACCAAGCACGTGAATTGTTTGACAGAACGTGGAAGCATAGACAAGGCGTGAGAACTGTTTGACATAATTTTTTAGAGAAAATAACAGTAATTGAGGGGTACGCACAAAATGTGTTCATCAAAAAGGCTATAGCAATTTTCAAGCAAATGTCTTTGGCGTGGTAAGAGAAAACTGCGCTAAGAATGCAAATGGCCTGTCAAAGAAAAACAACAATCATGGAAAGATTTGGACGAATTTCAGAATTTATGACAAATAGAATCCATTTCTTTATTCAGAACTATGCTTGAACTGCACGCCATATGAAATCTGCATTCAAAACAAAACAATAGTCAATAGAAGCATTTAAGATTCTAAGTTACACGCCATCTGCAACTTGCTCATAATTGTATCAAGATGTGACAACAATCTATTGGTTTAAGTTGAAAAACAAATAAAAATAGGCGCACAAAACTGTCAAGATATTCTTCCTTGTCAGAGAGATGTGGAAACAATAAGGGGATAGTTGATGCGCCTTATGTTTGAACTGCACACCACCTAAAATCCTGAAGTATGGTATTCAGCCTGAGGGGCGGATGCCCAGCGATAAAACCGTTGGAGGCGGAGATGACACTTTCAATACGTTTTTCAGCAAGACAGGTGCTAGAAAATGCATTCTTCAGGCTATATTCGTAGATCTGGAACCCACTGTTATAGATGAAGTGTGCATTGGACTGTACCGTCAGCTATTTCACCTGGAGCAACTTATCAGCAGCGATGAAGATGCGGCCAGCAACTTTGCGCGTGGGTATTCCTCCATCGGCAAAGAGATCATGGATCTTTGCTTGGACTGCATCAGGAAGTTTGTGGATAGTTGCACAGGTCTCCGGGGTTTTTTTTCCTTTTTGGTTTTCAACGCAGTGGGCAGAGGGATTGGATTTGGACTAGGTTCACTTCTTTTGGACCCTTTCCTGTGGACTATGGCAAAATAAAAAAAAAATCCAAGCTTGGATTCACTGTGTATCCTTCGCCACAAGTTTCGGCTCCGTGGCTGAGGCCTACAACAGTGTGCTTTCCACAGACTAAATTCTAGAGCACATGGATATCTCCGTGCTTTTGGACAGCGAAGTCATCTATGAAATTTTCCATCGCTCACTGAACATCGAGCGACTGACCTACAGAATAGAATCTCGGCCTGCGCATATCTATCAGAAAATTTGGTATGATTTTGATTTGAATCCACGCTATAATCATATCAAAAAATGTTAATAAATGATATTGCTTGGAAAATGCAGGGATATTAATATTCATAACAATAACAAAAGCACACTAATGTGGAGGTAGTTAAAACAGGGAATCTTATGTGTAAAACAGAAAATCCATCCAAAGATACAGATTGAAAAGACACAAAGCTTTAAGTTTATTTGCACAAAGACAAATACTTTTCTTTCCTACCCAATGCAGAGATCAATGTAAATAACACAAAGCACAATGAACACGCACTGAACCAATACATTAACATCCGCCTTTGCTTTATCTATGAACAAAAACAAAGATTTGACAGGTCGCACAATGCTTGGAGTTTATTTGAACACAAACAAAAACTTTGCATTAATCAAATCAGGCCCTCCTTCTAGCGCCAAGATGAAGTACCCAAAATCTGCAATGTAAAACCAACCTCAAAAACTCATTAGAAGGGTTAGTATAACACACAAATCTGCAAATACCTCCATGGAATACATTCAAATGCTTTCAAAAATGCAACAATAAAAAAAAGACAAAAGCATTTTAAAAGCAAAAAAACTATTCCATGTTGGATTGGTGTCACATGTGCTAGTGACCCTTTCCCAACCCTTGATCAAAGCTCTGAAAATGATAATGGAGATGATGGAGTGAAATGATGAACAAGATCAAATCTCAAATGAAGAGAGTAACCTTGCATGAAATTGTGAAGATTGTGAAGGATTTGCTAAAAGATGAAGCACCTATTTAAAGATTTTCAAATGCCAAGTGTTGAAGAGGGACCAATGTGGGATCAAAAACAAGCCAATGAGTTGAGGACACTTGTCATCATGTGATTAGTTGATGTGTGTGCAAGATTTGGGAAGAGTGCCCAAGAGGGGGAAATTTTTAATTCAAATTTGCAATAAATTTTGAGAGGGGGACAAGAAAGAAGAGCAATAAATGCCTTGTTTGACTTGTCATGTTGAAAGAAAATGAGATTTTAATAAATCAATAAAATTGATTTATTGTGCAAGTGGCTAGATCTAGATAATGCAAGTGGGATGGGATTAGCATTAGATTAGGATTATATGATGATTATGCTGATTAATGCTGATTAGATTATTTGACTTTCAAGACTTTGATAATTGATTTATTAAAATCAGAAAAGGATGGAAAATGATTTAGGATTTGATTTAAATGGATTTTTGATTTATTTAATTAAATGGATGATGCAAGATGAAGGTTGAATGATAATGTTTATTTGAATGGATGAAAATGCACTTGATTAATTGATGAATGGTCCTAATGCAACATCTAATTTGACTGAATCCGATCAAATGCATAATGTGAATTTTGCATGTCTACAGGTTCCTACAAGGGTTCACCTTTAGGCGCTGACAATTGATATACTCCTAATCCATAGCTTGTTGTGATTAAAAAGGGACCCAACCAATTAGGTTCAAACTTTCCTTTACTGTCTTGATCTAGAAGATTCTTCTAATTTTTCTTTAGGACAAGATCCCCTACTTGGAAAGACTGAAACTTTATCTTCTTGTTATAACTCTATTTTAGTCAATTTTGATATACTTGTAGGTGATTGAGGATGTCAAGATAATTCTCATCCAAGAATTCTAGCTCATTTATCCAAGATACTTTGTACTCTTCATCAGTGACTAGGTTCAATAGTGACACTCGTAGTGATGGAAGATTGACCTCAATAGAAAGGATGGATTTTGATCCGTAGACCAAGGAGAAAGGGATGGCACTTGTAGGTGTGTGGATATTGGTTTGATAGGCCTAAAAGGTGAGATTTAGTTGTAGATGCTAGTCATGACCAACTTCATTGACCGTTTTCTTTAGGATTTTTAGAATGGTCTTGTTTGTAGCCTTTGATTGACTGTTACCCTAGGGGTAGTATGGGTTAGAGAATCGATGTTGGATGTTGAATATTTGACGTAGCTCTTTCACATCCTTTTTCTTGAAGGGTGTTCCATTGTATGAGATAAAGGTTTGTAGAGCACCATAACAACAAATGAGCTAATTCAGGATAAACTTAAAAATTTTCTTCCCCATTATGTAGGTCATAGGAATGGCTTCAACCCACTTGGTAAATTGTTCCATGGATGTTATGATAAACTTGTGGCCATTAGATGAGGTTAGAGTGATTTTTCCTATGAGGTCAAGCCTCCACTATGAGAAAGGACAAGGTGTGACCATTGGTTGCAACTTTTAAGCTGGAGCATGAATTAGGTCTCCATGTTGTTGACACTAGACACACTTCTGCACATACTGATGGGATTTTGTTTCCATGGTTGGCCAATAATACCCCATCCTCAACAGTTTCTTAGCTAAATTCATACCACTAGAATGGGAACTGCATATGCCATCATTTACTTCTGTTAAAGTAGTTAAAGCTTCCTATTAGTTAAGACATCATAGTAATGTCCCCTTGATACTTTGATGGTATAATGTATCACCTAGGATCACAAATTGGGAGTTTAGAGGTGATATCTAATGGGAGGGTTCCTCTACTAAGGTAGATGAATATATCATGATACCACAAAGATCTAGGACCAACGATGACACACAAATTTAGATTTAGGGATTTCAAAAGTTGGTACAAGAAGTTGTTTTACCAATAATTTGCATTGAAGGACATTGTGCAACATGTCTAACAATGATTTGATTGTTACCATAACATCTAATACTTTGTTGTTCATGTGAGGAATCTGTTCAAAAGTTATGTCTATGAAAAATTCTATGAGATTCTCTACCATTTTCTTGTAAGGAGTGAGTTTTTCATCCTTAGTTTGGTAGTTGTTGTTTACCTGGTTGATAACCAGTTGTGAGTCTCCATAGACTTTCATTTATTGAATCTAACATTGAACTACTATCCTTAGACCCGTGATTAGGGCTTCGTCCTCAAAAATGTTATTAGTACATGTGAATGATAGATTGTATGACGTTGGGATGAAATTTACTTGAGGGGTGATAAAAATAATACTCACCCTTGATCCATGTTGGGTGAATGATCCATCAAAGAAAATTTTCCGTTGATCTATGAGGTTGACAAGGAACATTGCTTCATGAGGAAATTTAGATATCAATGGATTCTCTGCATAGAATGATGCCTCTGCCAATTGGTCTGTGATCACTTGTCCTTTGATTACCTTGTGCTCCACATAATTTGTGTCAAATTTAGCTAAGATCATTACCCATTTGGATACTCACCCAGTGAGAGTTGCTTTGGATAATAGGTATTTCAATGGGTCGATCTTTACAATAAGCTTGATTTGATGTGATAGCATGTAATGTCTAATTTTTTGTGAAGAAAAAACCATTTCTAAGCATGCTTTCTCAATGGATGAATAGTTCATTTCATAGCTTACCAAGGTCTTGCTGATGTAATAGATGGCTCTTTCTTTTCTATCTTCATCATGTTGTGCTAGAAGAGCACCTAGTGCTACTGATGTTGCTGAGATATATAGGATCAATCGATTATTCTATATTGGTGGCATGAGCATTGGATGTGTCAATAGGTAATCCTTGATCTACTAGAAAGCTTTATCACACTTCTTATCCCACTTGTAAGTTATTCCTTTATGGAGAAGATGTGAAAAAGGGTGGATTTTATCTGATAGCTATGCTATGAACCTTCTAATGGATTGCAATCTTCACTGTAACCCTCTCATCTACTTTAATGTTTGTGGTGGTTCCATGTCTAGGATGGATTTTACCTTCATTGGATCAATCTCTATCCCTCTCTGTGATACAATGTAGTCAAGAAGCTTCCTTGATGTAACCCCAAAGACACACTTTTTTGGATTTAGTCATACCTTTTACTCTTCAAGATTTTCGAAGATGGGTCATAAGAATTCTATGTGATCACTCATTTTCTTTTATTTTTCCAAAATATCATCCAAATAATCTTTGACTAGTTTGTGGATCATGCCATGAAAGATGAGGGTCATTTCTCTTTGATAGTTTGCTCCTGCATTCTTTAGCCCAAACAACATCATGTTCCAACAATGTGTTCCCCCATGGAAAAGTGAATGTATTTTTGTGTCAATCCTCCTTAGAAATCATAATCTGATTATAGCCTAAAAAACCATCCATGATTGATAGCATTTCATGTCTTACCGTTAAATCCATGATGAGGTTGATGTTAGGAAGAGGGAAATCATCCTTTGGGCATGCCTTGTTTAAGTCTCTAAAGTTTGTGCATATTCTAATTCCCCCAATGGGTTTATAGATTGGTACTAGGTTGGAAGCCCACTCAGAATAATCAATAGTTTGGAAGAATCCAACATCAAGATGCTTTTGTAACTAAAGTTTCACCAAAAGTTCTATATGAGGGTGCATCTTCCTTAATTTTTATTTTGTTGGTTTAGCTTTAGGATAGACTACTAAATGATGCACAACTACTTTTGGATCAAGCCTTGGCATATCTATGTATAAGCATGTAAAGTTAGCTCTTTTCTCTTTCAAGAATGTTGCAAGGTTCTTTTGTTCTTCATCCAACAAGGATTCGACATAGAAAGTGATCTTTGGTGCCTATTATGTTCCGACATTGACTGGGGTTTCCTTTTCTACTAGCATTGCTGACTTCTCTAGATGCATCAAACTAAGGGGGAGATTGAATCATTCATCCTTGGGCACCTTAGAGAGGTTTTCACCATAAGATATATCCTTTATTTTTACTATTTTAGGATCAAAAAGTGTCACAATGTGGTTTTCATTCAAATATCTACATGTTAGGTTTAAGTTATTCATTTTGCAATTAAAGGATTCAATCATCTCCCCATAGTACACCTTTGTGTCTATTTCTATATCAAAACTATCTTTGTGATCCTCCCATGGTAAGTTATCATGGAGTCCCATGAATTTTGAGATGGATTCATCATTTTTGATATCGAGAATGTTTTACATAATAGGTGTTTTCTTTTTTGAGGTCGATGCAAGGGATTATGGGTCAATAAATGAGGAAGATGGTTTAGGCCCTTCATCATTTTTAGGGATTTGGGGTATCTTGTAAAACTTGGCCTTGAGGTTCTTGCCGTAATAAAAAGGCTTAGGATCTCCATGAATGGTAACTTCTCTACCCTCAAAAGGAAACTTTACACATTGATGATAGGTCAAAGCTACAACTTTCAGGGTATGGATCCATGGTCGACCAAGAGGAATGTTGTAGGGGAGATCAATATCTAACACTTGGAATGTAGTCTCTACAATGATGGGTCCTACCTAGATGGGTAATGCAATTATGCCTTGTAATACCCGCTCTTGATCATCATACACTCAAATAGTGGTACTCTTTGCTTTCTCAATCTCATCTTCTGAATAGCCCAAGTTTTTGATCAATTGAAGGGTGCAAATGTTCAAACCAACACCTCCATCTACTAAGACTCTTTTAAATTTGTTCTTATGAATGATGACCTCAAGGTACAAAGCATGATTATGAGATGGTTGTGACAGTGGGTCTTGTTCTAAGAAGGTGAGAAGATGATTAGTGATATGCTTTACCATAGCTTGAAACTACTTTGTATCAATATCCTTAGGGGTAGATGATGAAGATAAAGAATTCTCTAGGATTTCCCTATGTGCGGGAGATAGACTTAATGGCTCCAAGATTGATATCCATGTTGGGTCTTCTTAAGATGATCTAGGAGATTGTACTTGCTAGGATTATATGTAGGGAAAGTAAGTTGTGCCCTAGATTGAGATGAAACTCCTTGGTTAGTGACTCTACCATGTTGTGTGGTGACTCCACACTCCACACTAGGCCCTTTGATGGTAATGATGGTGATGATACTATCACAAGAAGTGACCACATTTGAATAGGTATGTTGCACATTTGTGTAATCCTTAGCTTTTACATTTTTGTTTCCTTTTCTATAATTGGGAATAGGGTTCTTGTATATCTTAAGATCCTAGTTGTCAGCTCGTGCCTCAACAAATATGAATTCACTCTATATAAGATCTTGGATAATAGTTTTTAGCCTCATGCAGTTTGTTGTTTTGTGTCCCTCAATTTTTTGAAAGTTGCAAAGATTGTTCTCGTTATACTAGTGTGGTTTATCCTGTGGTTCTTGGTAGTTTTCAAAAATTGGGAAGCTTTATTAGGTTTGACTCTACCAATTTCTTCATGATAGTTTCAATGGGTTCCAAAAGTTGTGTGTACTTTCATTTTGGATATTTTTTTTGTTAACTATTCACCATTGTTGCGTGTTGGTGTTGCTGACCTAATTTTTTTGTGTGGGTGTTGTTTGTTGCATAGTTGATTGAACATTAGCTATCTAATTTTTGTTCAGCCTAGGAGCACATAGAACCACCCATCATTCATTATGTTTTTGTTCTTAGCCCAAATGCGAGGATTATCATTCGAACTGGTTGATTGGTGGTTGTCTTCATAAGCTTGAGTATTTCCTTTTGAGATTAAAGCTCTCTTGATGTTAAGGGCTCTAGGGACAAGCACGTCATAAGATATGATGTAATACATTTTTAAGTGGAAGAATAGATTTGGATCTAGATTTTCTATGATAATCCTACATTTTTTCTCATCTAGAATGGGCCAGTTTCTCTTACTAGTTCTTTGTCTCCATCGTTGCAAGAAATTGATGAAAGATTCTCCTTTGTTTTGTTTGAGAGTGTAAAAATCTTCTAAGCTCACGTCCATGTCAAGATTAAAGGAGAAGTGATCTATAAAATTTTAAATTATTTCTTGGAATGTTTTGATACCTGGAGGCAATTGAGAAAATAAATTTGTGGCAGAACCTATTAAACTTAGTAGGAAGAGGAACATCAAATAGGACTCATTATAGGTGACCTCCATACACATGATGTTGAACTCTTTGACATGGTCCGCAGGACTTCCACTCCCTTTGTATTTGTCAAATTTGGGGATTTCAAAACTGGTAGGGTATGGTACCATTGCGATGTTTTAATCAAATGGATATGGACATAAGTTCTATTTATGAGGCTTCTTCATCTTTCCCATCCAAAGACCCTACATTTCTTGTGACAACACCTTAAGTTGTGATGGCGGGTGGGTTGTATGGGAGATTCTGATACGATAAGGTCTTGTATGGTGTGTATGGTGGTGTGAGATTTTATGAAGGTTTTTGAGGTGTTGATGTATATGTTCCTAATACATTCAGGTTGACACCATTGTGTTAAGGATTATAGTAGGAACCTTTTTGTTGAGAATATTGTTGAGCTAGTAAGGCTTGTTGTTGTTATTGGGTTTTTGTTGCTCTTGGGCTACTAGGACTACTTACTATTGTTATGTTGCTAGAGCTTGTTGTTGTTATTGGGTTTTTTGTTGCTCTTGGGCTACTAAGACTACTTACTATTGTTATGTTGCTAGAGCTTGTTGTTGTTGTTGTTGTTTTTGTGCTACTAGGGCTTCTTGTTGTGCAGCTAAGGCTTCTTTTTCTTGTTGTTGTTTTTGTGCTACTAGGGCTTCTCGTTGTGTTGCTAAGGTTGCTTGCTATTGTTGTTGTTGTTGGATGACTTGTTGATAAGCCTATTGTGCTTATTTTAAAACTAAGGCATGTGCTTGCAATGTAGGATTAGTCGGTTGTTGGGAAATTTGTGATGGATTATGGGTGTTGATGTTTTGCACAGGTTGTGGGTTGTTGATGAGAGGTTGGGGGTTCCCTTTGTTTAACATTCCTTGTGAGATGGTGGATTGGGATGGAGGAATGTCAGTGTGAGGTCCCATTTTATTTTTCCTGGTGAGAGGGACCATGGGGAAATATGATGATGCCATTATATATTGTGATGGTAATGAAATACTAAAACCTTGAGTCCATTGATTGAAAAGGTTCCTTTGTCCAATGTCTTGGGGATTTCCTTGCAATAGGGATGTGGACAAGGTATTACCTTGGTTGATAGCGTTAGTGATCAAGGGATTTCTTTGATTCAAATTGATGATGGATGGGATGAATGTATTTTGTGAAACCAAGTGTGGAGATGAGCCAATGGGGTGGTTGGATAAATATGTCCCTATTTTTATTAAGGGTTGACTTTGTGTAAGGGTATTTACATGCCCTTGTGGGTCTATTTGAGACATTTGGTCCACACTTGTGGTACTTGTGGGAATGGATGAAGATGGGTGACCTCAATATGTTGAGGTTGTTGTGGAGTAATGGAGTTTAATTGGTTTATATGGATGTTGGGGATCCTTGAGAATGGGAAGAGCACCGAATGTAGGTATCCAAGTGGTGGTTTGAGAAGGATTGGTACTTAGGGTACCCACAAGCTTGTTACTTTGAAAAGAAAGAGTGTGACCAAAGTCCTTGGAAAGAACAGTTGCTATACTAGGTGTGGATGTTTGATTTAGCTCTAGAAATGGAGTTGTTTGCAAGGCCTATGAAGTCAAGCCTTGTGCCAATGATTGTGCAAAAAAATATGTAGAAATTGGAGCAACATTTTCTAAGGCTTGATGTTCCATGATTTTCTCCCTAGTGGGTTCAAACGGGTTATTCATGATATAATGAATCTCATATGGTCCTAATGGAGACAAGGGTTGTTGTGATGGGGTAACTTGACTTCTTAGGTAAAATTCTTGAGGATTTGGATCACTTGAGGTGAATGTGACTTTAGTTTTCTCCATGATTCTCTTGTGTTGTGATCTTGTCTTTACCAAAAAATTTGGGTCACCTATGGGCGAGTTATGTTGAGATTTGTAATGTTTGAACTCTCTAGTTGACTCAAATCTAGGTAAAAGGGACACTCTAAGTGTTTTAGAGTAGTGATGATAATGGGAGATGAAAAGGTGGATGATGTCGGAAGTGATCTTTGCAATAAATTTGGGACAACACTTTTGACTTAAGATTTTGATGTTTGATGTTTGGATAAAGGATGTTTATGAAGTTTGAAATATTTAAGGTAGAATTGTGACCTTCAAGATAAAAAATTTCAAAGATGATAAATAACTTAACAAAATGCATGGAAAATGAATCATTTATCATACAAAAGTAGCTAAGTTAGGATTTAGGTTGATAGATGTTTAAGTCAAAAAGTGTTGGTGTATTCAATTTTTTTGCAAAGTTTGGCAAAGTGAAGGATGGAATTTGATGAAGGGGTGGATGAAATTTTTGACCCAATGTTGACCTAGAGTTAAACTTTGTTTTATAAGACCAAGGTAGTGAGAAACATGCTATACCTCTAAATTTTTCAAATCCTAAAGACCCAATGATTTAAAGGAGTTCAAGATCATGAAAAAGACCAATGTTTTGAATTTTAAAGAAGGCATACAACTTTGGATTATTCCTTGAACAACATATATAAAATTTCCTTGTCAATATAGTTTGATTTTGGTAGATTACCACAAGGTTTCATTTGATAGATTTTGGACTATGATGCCTAAGTTTGAAGTGACGACATGTAGACCTTCTCTTGCGGATTTTGATTTTGTAGGATATCATCTAAGATAAGCCTTAAAAAACACTAATGTTTGAATTTAAATGAGAGGTTCATATTGAGAATACATGTTTGGATTATTCAACGAGATAAATTTATAAAACCTTGTTACCAACTTGTTCTTTTTGCGGTACTATCTCAGGATATATCTTCTAATGTACTTTGAACTATGATGTCTAAGTTTGAAATAGCGGGATGTAGACCTTATCTTGGGGATTTTGATTTTGTGTGAGATCATTTAGTGAAGTATAAGACCACAAAAAAGGAGGATATTTATTAGCACACAGGTGGTGGTAACAGGGGCTACCCAACCTCAATATTAGTTTATTCCTCTTCTTCATCTAAAATGTTTGCTATATTTCTCCACTGAATGGGTGTTTCCTTTGTTTCAAAAGTGATGCTTCTCAAACTACTAATTATATTAGTTTTTTCTC
>VDFB02185278.1:0-49747 GCA_007258455.2 Sequoia sempervirens | reverse complement strand
GGATTGAGATGTGACATCGTTTAATATAAATCAAACGAATCAGGATCTATTATCCATATTTATATTAAAGAATCATATTTATTTATAAGGCTCAATAATTGTTGCAAGCATCATTATTGCATAATCAATTATAAATAACACACACACACACACACACACACACACATATATATACAAATACCTCCCTTTACAAATAGAGCAGCTTGGGTTTATTTGAAGATGACAATATGTTTTTGGGCTTGCTATAAATATTAAACAAAACTATCATGAATTATTGAACTGCTTGCCTTGCAAGTGCGAAAAATATTTGGCTACAATTCAAATAATAAATAAGAGTTTATTTTCCACAATTTAATTGCCAGTCATTGTAGATGGAAGAGATTTAGGTGACAACCTGATATAAATAGTTTCGCTCATAAGAAAATTATAACACACACATCCTTATATTTCCCTTCACAAATAGAGTAGTTTGGGCTGATTTGATGATGGCAATATGCATTGGGCTTATTAAAAAATAGAAAAAACACACATATATCCATTTATCTGCCTTTACAAATAGAGCAGCAATAATAGTATAACACCAAATAATGATGGCAGTATGCATCTGGGCTTATTAAAAAAAAAAAAAAAACATGTACGCATATCCATTTATGTGCCTTTACAAATAGAGTAGCAATAATAGTATAACACCAAATAATATATCATGATTCAAATCCATAGTTAATGATAAATTATATGATAGCTAACACTAACAACAATAATTTGAATTTTTGGTTTCATTGTTAAAAGAAAAAAATCTGAAAACTTTAAAAAATTTGATACGATATTTGAGTCAGTTATTGCTAGTTGTAAAAGAGATTAAATGTGCATTGAAAATGGTCTTGTACACTATGATCTTGAGTGAGAAGTGCAGACAAAACAGTTTCATTTTGGAATGAAACTATATCATTATATTGTTGTTATTTCTGCAATTAGAAAAAAAATAAAAAATCTCTAACTTGGTTGCCCCTTTCATAAGGGGAGGATAAATATATTTGTATGCATTAACTAAATCCCAAACTGGCTACCACTCACAATAGGGAAAAGGGAATTTTATGTTTAAACTGATTTCAAATCCCTTTAACCTAGTAGGCAGGTTCTAAATTGGGGAAACAAACATTTTTTTTAAAAAAAAATTTCAAGCTATATTTGGCACCTCATTTCCAGTTGTCTGGCATAATTTGTTCCCCAAAATCCCAAGTAGTGTAAATAATCAACTGGGGGTTGTTTAATCAGCCCAAAAAAATGAAAATCTTAATGAATTTAATGAGAAGAATTCGCATAGGTATAGAAAAATGATTTTGGGTATTGAATTCATTGAACCTAGTTCCAAAAACATGGAGGTTTAATAATAATTTAAATCTCAAAATGATAAAATAGTTGGGTTCTTCTAGTTTCAAAATTTCCACCAAGTTTACAAAGAATTTGAAAGATATTCAAGCAAGAGCATTACCTACAAGTTGAAATGAAAGTGTAGAGCCATTAGAGGCGACTATTTGAATTTTGGAGCTTTCTGCAGCATAAATTATTTACTTCCTTGTGGATGTTTTGCAGGCTTTAGAAACCTTCAAGCAAGTGCAGCTGGTAGGTATAAAACCCAACTCCTCAACCTTTGCCAACATCCTTCTGCTTGTGCAAAAATGAGAGCTTTGGAACAGGGTATGGACATCCATCAAAGCATAATGGTAGGGGAATTTTTATCAGATATTATCATTCAAAATTTTTGGTAGACATGCATATAAAAATGTGGAAAGACAAATAAGGAAAAAAAATGAACTATTGACAGAATGCCTCCAAGAAGATGTGGTCTCATGGAGTGCGATCCTTCCTAGGTATGCACAAAAATTGGTTTTTTATTAAAAAAAACTTTTTTGGAACTTTCAAGTAGATGCAATTGGCAAGTGTCAAACCAGACTGCCCAACCCCTCCCACGTCCTACTTGTATTAACTCTATTCATGTGGGAAGGGAAATTGAAGTGTGGTGGTGGCAAGGTCCCATGCTTCATAAATGGTTCTACCGCCTCCTTTGCTCCTTTGATGGGATTTTTTCCTCCTTTGCTCCTGCCATGCCTCATAAAAATCTGACTAGAATAGTCTAATCCGGCATCAAACAACAAACTAATCCGGTGGGATTTCCCACCTATAATAGCGTATCGGCTAATAAAATTCTTCTTCAATTGTTATTTTCAATTCAGAGTTAACGGTTCGCTCCTGACCGAAAATGCAAAGATTTCTGAAATCTTCTGCTTCTAACCCTAGGGCTTCTATGATGGTCATTGTTGCTCCATTTGGCAAGGATTCGACTGGATCTCCCTCAATGGTGGCTCCTACGACATCGGATGGCAAGACGAAGGATTCACGAGCGATTTTTGGTGGTCTATTAGGTGCCATGGCCAATGGAACGACCTCCCGATTTGAGTTTGAAGCTTCGCTCAATGGAAAGAAGGCCACGATGCCATCTACCCTGAGTCAACAACATGGTGACTTAGCGGACAAATTTTTTCCTTTTGGGCTAAGGCCGATGACGGGCAAACCTTCATTTTCGGAGGTAGTGAAATCGGGCTCCTCTGGGCAGAAACGTAATAGGGATCTCAACACAAATCGTGAGTGGGGAGGGAACATCCAAGCCATCAACAAACCTCTCGATCTCAGTTTTGATGGTGATATTAAATCAACAATTGCAGAAAATCGAGACTATTTTACTATGCACAGGCTTCTTTGTAGGTTTTAGCACCTATGGCCAAGTCTTCCAAAACTCCATCAATGGATCACTGAATCCTGGCAATCAACACTTAAGGATGATCTCGATATTTACCCTTGTGTGGTGGGTTTTTTCATTGTTGCATTTGATGAGGAGGAGGACTGAAACACTATCTTGCACAATTCATGGGCTTGGGGCCAATACCTCCTATTGGCAAAACCATGGCACCCCAATTTCAACCCATTGATAGAGGCCTTTAGTGTCAAACCAATTTGGGTGTTTCTCCCAAATCTCCCACTCCATTTCTAGAGTGATGTCTTCCTTGAAGCAATCGGGAACCATTAGGGAAACATTTGGCAATCGATACAAAATCATTTGATTTCATGCACACAACATATGCACGGATTTTGGTTGATTTGGACACTTCAAGGGATCTTCCAGCAGAGATAACCCTCAGGGTGGATGGTCAATGTTGGGTTCAACAACTAGACTATGAAGGCATCCCTTTCCGGTTTCAGAGATGCTTCAATACTAGTCCCTTGTTGCACATTGCCCTCACTTCAAAACCAAGGCTTCGTGCATTGCCACATGGTGGAAAGATACTGCTCCAGAGCACTATGCAGTTGCTTCAAAATCCCCTTAGGAACATGAGACTTGTAGGGACGGTTTGAAGGCACATCAAATGTCAAATCCAATGGAAAACTTGACTGTTGGGACAAATTTGAAGGAGGCCAATTCATCTAACTTCCTACCACACTCATGCACACGTGGGGACTCCATCTCCCCCTTGTAACACCAAGAAATCTACATCAACCCAAAGAAGATGGAGCCTGGGTGGAGGTGAAAAGGAAAATGAAAAAGCCCAGCAATGGTTTGGTTGCCTGCCAGAACAAGCATCTACGCTCCCACTCCAAATGCATGAGGGTCGATGGCAAGGAAACAGATAGAGGGTCAGAGGATCAAGTTGGCAGTAGGTTGGGTGGAAAAAGCGGTGGGTACTCAAGGCACCCGATAGATGGCAGGAGGAGTAACGACAGAGGAGTGGCAGATGGAGGGGGTATGAAGGCCGAAGGTGCCAAGGAGGAAGGAGGAGGGAGAGGAGGAGAAATGAAGATATCAAGGATGAGGTCCCTCGTATGTGGCCTCACTGGTTCATAGCTCCAATCAAAAGTTGGGTGATGCCCCTTAGTAGTGATTCAACGAACAAAAAAAATAAAAGCCTTCTTCAATTGAAAAAAAAAGATCCACCATGGTCAAAGTTACTAAAAGGAGCTTTCAAATTAATCATTTTTAGCTGATTTTATCTTTAGATTAAGAAGCTTACTTTTTGGGCAGATTGTAGAGAGTTTATTTTTAACTATTTTTAGTCACTTTCATCTGGGCATTATTAGTCGATAGGCTATTTATTGTGGGTACAACCCACTAGAATTATCTCACATCTGAGAAATTCCATCAGAAAATTGTCTCACGCCTGAAAAATTCTGTCAGGAAATTGCAACGACATCATTGACAGCACGACACAAATTGTGCAGAATCTTGAGGCAAATCACTTGCAGTGAATTTTAATTTTTTGCAATTTGTACATGATCATAAAACAATATTGAACTGGTTATTAGCTGATAGGCTATATATAGAGTGAACGTTCAACCAAAACCTGTCTCGTGTTGGATACAACTTTTTTTTGTCGTATACAGTTCCAGTATACAACTCTTTTTCGTTGGTATACTCCCGTCAATTAAAATAGCCAGCCATTCCTGACGCCTGGAAAATGGTTAACTTTAAAATTAAAAACACAAGGCATAACACGAAAAAACAATGAAAAAGTAGAAGAAGATGCCACCATCGTGACAATCACGTGACATGAGATTCTGGCAGAGGAGGCATAATTCCAAATGTTGACATCATGTTTCGTTCAATAGTTGTGGCATATTGGTCTTTACGAAGTAATCAAGGTCTCTAATAATAAAAATAAATAAAAAATATACTATGCTATATTTCTCGAAATCTTTTAGAGGTTTAGTGTCCATTACTCGAGAGCTATTTAGTACTTTTCAACCAGCGGAAATAGGTTCACTAGGAGACCAATGAATTTTTTAGTAGATGAAAATATTTTATGAGTTTGAGAACAATTATTTATTATGTAAAATATTAAGCAATCAAATTTTATATTTAATCATTTGTATCTATAAGAATTAAAGAAAATATAATTTTAAGGAAAAAAAAATATTTAGGAGACTTTAATCTAATTATTGTCTTTTTAATCTTAATTTATATTTTATAGTTTATTTCTTCATAAAATTAATTGTTTATTAAATTGATGGGTTTTACATATATGTTTGTCCAATTCAATTCGTATGTTTACACTAATTGAATTGCAAAAGTTAAATTGACATCTTTAAATAAACAAGATTTTAATGGATAACGAAGTTAAAGAACTTCAACCAAGATTTAAATTAAAATAGTCATCAAATAAATTATCTATATCAATAAACAAGGCTTTAATGATGGTTTTAAAATATTATTTTTTCCTAAATTTATTTAATTTTAAACTTTACATTTGAATCATTTACTATTTTGATATGTGTTTTCATGGAAGTATTACATTCTCTTTAATTTTTTAAAACAAGTCGCATGCTTGCAAACTACTATGGAGACGTGAAAAACAAGTTTTAGCAGTCGTTTAATGGTAAATCAATTACCATTTAATAGTAAAAGGCTCCAAAATATTAAGTGAAAGCCTCCAAAATCTCACTTATCACAAAATCTAGATAAATATTGATTTTCTAGCTAGATGGGAACATTTTATTTCTATTTGCAATGTTTTTCGTCAATTTGATGGCAACTCTCTTTTTCATTTGCATTGCTTTATGTTTAAATTGTATGCAAATATTTGACAATTAGATAATGCTAAATTCCTTTAAGTAAAAAATCTAGATTTGTCTAAGTTTATTTCATTCCATTAATTAGCACTTATTATTAATTGTTTAATCTAGTCACATATAACTAGAATTTGTATCACATGTCATCCATACACACCCACGTACAAACATGTACTCTTTAACATATAAACATACATATAGTTTTCTATTGGCATAATCCTTGAACCTTCTTTAGGTGCAAGTGCTAGTATATTTAGCAATGGATGTATAACAATTTCACTTCTCCAACAAATATTGCCCTTTTTAGTTTTCTAGATTTGTGTTGGGTAATGTTGTTTTCAAATCCTATATGGTTAATTAGTCAATAGTTTTTCACCAGTGTCAAGACTGGTTCAACCTTTTTGGAATGATTCAGATCGATACCCAATAGAAAACATTGAAGGGTGGAAGAATGCCCATTAACATTTTGTTCTCACTCAGCTTGGTCCATGGATATAACTCAAGAGTATGCAACACATCTCATTTTTTGCTTGTTTTCCTATGCTTTTGGTCAATAATTTCATGGTTGTTGTTGGATAACAAGTGCCCTAAAAAGGGGAACGCCTTCCAAGTCCCCAAGACCAGTGAACAACATTATCCATTATATATGGCCTATCTTATTATCAATTGTACACATCTCTTTTTTGCAAATTATAGGTATTTTATATATTTTTTAATATAATATATATATTGTATGGTTGTACCCAGTTGTACCTTATTTATGTATTTTTTTTTCCATACAATTTTTTTTTGCCTTACTTTAATACCTGAACTCCATTCAAACCCCAAATCAAAGACCACATAGATTCCTCTGCACCCTTAAACATTATAAGCCTTTCAAGGTTGGTGATCTCTATCGATTTCAATCTCTTTACCTTGAAATGATTCTTATCCTATTTTCTATACAGCTTGATGTTTTGAGTTTTCTCTGCAGCTTATGCATTGGATTTTGATTTTACACCCTCTTAAAAAGGGTTTCTGAAAAGGTGATTATAACTAGAAATATGAAAAGGTTAAGGTTTCTTCACCTAGTGTTTGAAATTATATATAATTAAGCAAATGAGTCTATTTGACTGGTTTTGTAAGAGGATTTTATGGCAATAACTTGTTGAGCTTTCTTGCTAAACAAGTAGGCAGGAGAAAGGGGTTATATGATAGTATAGATAAGGGCTTTTAGATGGTATATACGAGGGGTGATCTTCAAACATTATGCAATTCTTTATTTGTGTTTTACAAACATAGTTGTGAGGGAAACTTAAAATCTAGGGTTCTAGAAGGTATAGACGTAAGATGTTCTTTAGATATGAGTAAATCCTAAAATCCACACTTGTAGAAGGTATAGATGTAAGATGCTAGTCTAATATTATATTTATGCTTATTTTGTTTTGTTGAGAGTGAAACATTTGTGTAGATCACCCTTAAGCTCTTAGAGATTTTTTTGTGCATCTATATCATTTTGCATCAAATATACCCCAAAAATTTATACTTCAGAGAAGAATGCACATTCTAAATCAATTGGCACATCCTTTGCTATCATTTCTTTTTATCTGTCACTTCCCACCTCTTGTTCAACCATTGAAGGAGGTCAATCTTGTGCCTCCTTAACTCATAAGATCCTTTGTCAGAGTTATATAAGTCCTTCCCCTTATTTCCATTTTCAATCTCTCTGAATTGTAGCTATCCCCTAGAGTTGAATTTTAAAAAGACAGTCTTGCAGGGCCTCCTTACAGAGGTCTAGACAAGTTTTTTCCATCTGTTTGGCCTTTAAGCTTAATTCAAATTGCTCCAGTTACAATATAGGTGACTATCATTACTCCATATACCTCCCCACTGAAATGACCAATCTATTTTTAGAAAATCTTGGCAAAGGACCAAGATAACTACACAAATAATTCAATGTCCAAATCCATGTTATGGGTTGTGGAAGATGTTAAATTTATCTAGTGTATTGTTCCTTGCTAGAGGGGTTAGTAACACCCTAAATAATTTTTGCATGAAATCATCCAAAAGCAAAGTAAATTTTTAGGGGGGTCAAAATGTGATGTAGATCTTGTTGAATGCAGAGGAATCATCATAAATGGTCAAGTAATTTTCTTTCTTGCATCCGAACTATCCCTAAAGACATAAATAATGTATCTCAAATTAGCTAATCAAATTATCTAAAGCAAAAGGAAACAGGAGGATAGAATTTGAGATAGATTCACTCATAGTCTCTTCTTAATGGCTCAAAGTGATACTACAAGAAGCCAAAAGCATCATAAAGTTAAACAAGGCATCTCCTTCAAAACTATATTAGAGAAAGTAAATGTATTCACAGATTCTCTTGCAAATAAAAGAGTCTCCCTAGGTTACAGAGTCCTTGATGCATGCATCAACAACAATGTAGATCATCTTGGTGTCCTAAAGGGATAATACAGATGGTTTTATTTAAGGAGTGGATCCTTAATTTTTCTATTATCATTTTTCATACAACTTTGATAAAGAATACCTCATTCATAGCTTTGAAGTTTGAACATAATGGAATGTCAAGTGAAGTATGAGTTAAAAGGTTTTATGATGATATGCTTTGACACAAATTTTCCTCTTTGCACTTAGGGGAAGCATCCAATCAAGTCTAATGTATAATTGTGTGAGGGGGAAAAAGGACGTTAGATTCGAATTAAAGATGAACAAGAATGCAATTTGACAAAGGAATCTAATCTACAACAAAATGCACAAATCTAAAATCTAAAACTCCTACACATATGAGATTAAGCTATACTATTGCAAACATAATAAGAAACCTATTGATTACCAAATGAAATGAAAGCAAAAGATAGTTTCACCATCCTGTAGTGGAGTGTATTCACTTGATGTTGGATTGCTCTTATCACAGCGAAGCCTCCAAAGTTAGTGTGCAAAGTGTGGATGAATGCTTGGTTGATCGAAGGAAGGAATGAAGCTCTCTCACAGATGATCTCAACAACACTTCGTTGCATAAGGTATGTTGATTCTTCGATCCATATTTGTGAGGAGAGAGGTTTGTTATATAGGAAAAGAGATTTTGAATCGACGATCAGGATCGTGTTGGAGAATATCCAGATCAGCGGTCAACATGTGTTGAGAGGATTTAGACATGAGAAGATTGTGCAAATTTGATTCCACAATTAGGGTGATTGAAGAATAGATTGGCTAGTTAGGGTTTTAGATTGATCAGTTAGCAATTGATTGCCCAGTTAGCAATTGATTGATCAGTTAGGATTTAGTTAGGAATTAGATGGTTGAGTTAGCAAAATTAGATTACTTAGTTAGCAATCCATGATTTTCTCAATCAAAAAGTGGGTGAGGAATATTAATTAATTAATTTTTTTTTGTGTTTTGATTTGATTTTTGATAATTGATTGAATAGTTTGATTTGATTATTCAAATTTTGGAGGGAAAGTGTCATAATTAAATTATTATGATTTAATAATTCAATTAATTTTGAGGAATAAGGTGAATTAGTGAAATAATCATATAATTGATGTTGTTTGACTAATCAGGACGAAGTAAGATTAGATTAGGACTTTATTAAATAAATGTAATTTATTTAATTGGTCAAAATGATGAAATGTGAATTAATCAAATAACGTTGTATTATTTGATCAATAGTACAATTAGGGTTTTCAAGACTTTATTAAATAAATGGTATTTATTTAATTTGTCAGAAACGATGAAATAGTGGATTAATTAAATAATGTTGTATTATTCAATTAATAGAGGAAATTAGGGTTTTAGATGTCATTTGATGATCGTGGGATGATTTTGAGATGATTCAAGATGTTTTAGAGATGTTCCAAGTTGATTCCAAGATATTTCGAGATGTTCTGAGTTGATTCAGAGTCGTAATGAGACATTTCAAGTTGATTTAGAGTCGTTTTGAGACATTTCAAGTTGATTCAGAGTCATTCTAAGACATTCTGAGATATTTCAAGTTGATTCAGAGTCGTTCCGAGATGTTCTGAGTTGATTCGGATTCGTTCCAAGATGTTTCGAGTTGTGATAGGTGTCAAGTCAATTTTACATGTCTACATTTTGCCCCTCTTTGATACAAAGTACTAGTTGCTTTGTTTTGAAGATTCTATTTTTAAGATCATGTTTTTTGAAAAAAAATTATGCCCCACTGTGCCCCGGTGTTTCATGGAATGATGGTAGGACTCTATGTTTCCCCCTCGAGAGGTTGACTGAAAATTTCAAGTTTTGAGGTTAGGCTCATGACTCTGTTCTATTTTCGTTTTGATGTGTTTAGGTTGCAGAATCAGGTTTATAGGTCCTCCATTTCTTCGAGCTTCTATTTTGAAAGTAGGAAGTTTCCCCAAGTAGAAATTAGGGTTTCCGGGTTTCTGTCCTTCCTATCGGGGTCTTACTTTTGTACTTGATCTTCATGTTGTTTATTGCTTAGAGGCATTTTGTAGACATGTGTTTTGTATGTATATATTCATTGGCCCAATCGAGGCCTCGTATTATGATTTTGTATATCCTATCACACTGATGATGTACTCTCTTTTTTGATGATGATATATATGATATATACCTTATTCAATTCATTCTCGTTTTATGCTTATGTAATGACAATATATGATGATGTATGTTTATATGATGTTTTTATTGGTTTATTATCATCATGATGTGTATTGACGATATTGTGGATGCAGAATGGTACTAATGATATTGCTATGCAAATTTTCACTCAAAAGAAATGTTGATGTTTTGATAGAAAAATGATTTTAATTAGAGGAAATATTGATGATAGATAGAAATATGATGTTAATTTAGAAGAAATATTGATGATAGATAGAAATATGATGTTAATTTTAGAAGAAATATTGATGATAGATAGAAATATGATGTTAATTTTAGAAGAAATATTGATGATAGTTAGAAATATGATGTTAATTTTAGAAGAAATATTGATGATAGATAGAAATATGATGTTAATTAGTAGTTGATGAGTTGCTTTTCTGGGATAGGTGGCATGAGTACAGGAGGAGTAAGTAGGTACTCCTTGACTTGTTGGAATGCTTGGTCACATCTCCCATCCCACTTGAAGGTGATGTCCTTGTGTAGGAGATGAGTGAAAGGGTGACATTTATCCGCTAATTGTGTGATAAATCTCCTGATGGATTGCAACTTCCCTTGTAAGCTCCTCAACTATTTTAGTGTCTTAGGCGGAGGAAGCTCCATTATTACTTTTACTTTGGTCGGATCTACTTCAATCCTTCTTGATACTATGTACCCCAATAGCTTTCCAAATGTTACCCCGAATACGCATTTCTTAGGATTGAGTCTCAAATTGTACTATTCAAGACGATCAAATACCTTGGCCAGGTTTGTCAAGTGGTCTGCCCTTTTGACTAATTTTTCCAGAATGTCATCCACATAGTCCTCCATGATTGTGTGTAGCATATCATGAAATATTGTCATCATTGCTCTTTGACATGTTGCTCCTACATTCTTTAGACCAAAGGGCATTACATTCCAACAAAATGTTCCCCAAGCACAAGTAAATGTTGTTTTGTGATGGTCATCTGGAGAGATCTTTATGTTGAGAATTGTGACTTAAATTTATTGGCTTGATTGTTTCCTGGAGCAGTTCTATTTTCCTCCTTCATCGGCCTAAGTTAAGTCACTAGTTTTTCAAGTTTATCTAACTAAAGTCGCAGGGTTCCAAAGTTTCATAACCTCCCGACTTAGCGATTGTGGACGAAAGGCTACTTCCTTTGTTGTCGACTCATCGCAAGTTTTAGGAACTTCATAACCTCCAACTTGAGGTTTGGAAGTTCAGGTTTTGAGTGACAAAACAATCCCTTTGTTGGCAAGTCATGGGTTCTGGGAACTTCATAACCTCCGACATGAGGTTTTGGAGTTCATTTCTCCATCGATATAGCGACTTGGATGTTGATGGATGTGGGGACCACTTGGAGTGCTGGGAGTTAATATTTAAGTCTTTTCCAGGAGACTTGTTGAGAATATTGTAGATTCCCTTTAGATGCTCTAGAATTGCACAAGCAGTGGACGCGTGTCTTGGTGGACCCCTCACCACGGCAAGTGTAATATGAAGGAGAATTGACAGTTGGAAAGCGATGGTTGGTTTCGAGCTGTCGATAGACGTGGGACCCAGTAGGATGGTGGATCATGTCGAAGGCCGATAGGTGGCGATGATGTCGAGGACAGATGGCATGTGGGCCCATGTGCTTGATGGTTGACTTGGTGACTCTTGGAGAACCCTAAGCTTTCCGGTGGAATTTGTTTGACTACTTATCCGACAGCCAACATTGGTGATGGTGTATGGATCGAGGTGAAACCCTAAAGGGGAACGGTAGTTGAACAGTCAAAGCAATAGAGATGAAGACTCAGGGCTTTAGCTAGGGTGTCTCTCATGGGAAGTTGGAATCGCTTGCAGGGAGCCGAGCGAAGGTCGACCCTAGTCAAGCCAAATTGTAGGACGAATGGTTGGATGCAGTGAAGGCTGAGGGAAACTCTCTCAGGGCTCGATGCTTGGACTAGAGAGCAATAGTTACTATTGATGTAGACTGGGCACCGAATAGGGTGAGATGTTGGATGTAGGCTGAGAGGCCGAATGCAAGCAAAGAGGCCAAGAGGTGGGCGCGGATTGGCCGGGAACCTAGGTGCATGTCGTGAGGCTGGGTGTAGGCCGAGAGGCTGGATGCAAGCTGAGAGGTAGAGTGCAAACCAGGTGTTGTCAGATGCAAGCCAAGAGGCAGAGTGCAGACCAAGTGTTGTTGAATGGGCCGAGAGGTAGGGTAGCCAAGAGAGAGATGAATCTCACAGGAGGTGAAGTCTGAGCGGCTATGTGACAAAGAGGTCGAGAGGCCGGTGGTAGAGTCGTGTGGTTGTGTAGCCGAGTGAGATGTCTCTCGCTAAGAGAGGTAGCAACAATGGGTTATTTTGCCGAATATTCTCCAGAATGGAACAAGATGTAATCTCTTGTAAAGGTCGTGAGCCTGATATTGTATTGTAACTATATTTTGTTGCTGAATAATACAATGGCAATCTAGGCTTTTGGAGTGTGGGGTTTTTTTACCTGAAAGGGTTTTCCCCACATATATTTGTGTGTTCATATCTTTTGTTTCATCTTTCATGGTTGTTGGTTTTGTTTGTTGAATCTATTAATGGTGCTGTTGAAACTGGTTAAGCATGAATTTCTCTCTAAGGGTCAATGTGGGAAATGAACTGTGCCTATTTTTGCTTTATGGCATAGTGGCATAAGACCGTACCCATCTTCCTTTTTCCCAACAAGTTGTATTAGAGCCATCTTTTGGGATGTGTTTCTTTCTAGTGTGTTGCTAGTTCTGGGTATTCCTTTTGTGAAGATTTCTTAGTCTGTCAAGCTTGAGGAAATCTGGAGGAATCAACTAGTGTTTTGATCCTTTGATGAGTGGAAGTTCTTGCTTTTGGTTTATGAAACAACACGTAACATGGAAGATGGTGAAGATGGAGAGAACTGAGTTGGTCATATTGAAATGATGTGACCTGAAGCTCATGAGTTGGCAGTGGTATAACCCTAATGCATGGGGTGGAATATTTTTGCTTTGTGGTTGTATCACAACAAAGCTTTCATATTGGGTGCCTATGTGTGAGGCTCCTTGATGATATGGAGAAGCTTGGGTTGTTGTTCAGTCATGGAGTGATGTGCTTATGCTAGGTGTTTTTCCTAGTAGTGGAAGGCACAACCTTATGGTACCCTGATTGCATGAAGGCTATGAAGTTGGTCATTAGATGAATTGGAAGCTTCTGTAATAGCTTGTCTTTTAGATGCATGTGCATGTTGGTGGTTTTGGAGTTGGCTTGAAATGGGCCTAGAGTTCCTGAAATGTTGTTTGTACTTGCATGGCTTAGTGGTTTTGCAAGTTTTACACGGTCAAGAAAAACTTGCGGTTATGTGGAGCTATTGTTAAGCTATTTTCTAGATCATGTCTTTTGGGTGTGACTAGATGATATAGTTGCAGTTCATCATGGTTTGAGGAGGTGTGATATCTTCTCTGCATGGGAGTGTTAGTACATGATTTGTCACTCAACATTCTTGTGGTGGTGCTCATGGTCTTCTTGACTATGGTGATCATTGTGGACGTGATTGGCGAATCGGATCTGAGCTTGATCTGGTGTTTGAGTCATGTGGTCTATGTTGTTTTTCTCTTTGAGATCTCAATTTTTCATTTCCAATGTAATGATGAGTTTGCACGTTTCTTTTGAACGGATCTACGGGTTGTGCAATGTTGTGGGTTGTCTTTACATACATGTTTATTGTGAGACAACTCAGAAGTGGATTGTCTATATCCACGAGGTTGATTCATTGTTGGTGCAGACTTGTTAGTTGGCCTTGTTTGTGGTCACTTGTGCATTGGTGTGGTGATTTGAGATGAGAGGATGGATGGTGTTGAGTACCTAAATAGTCAGTTATGGGGACTTGTAGTATGTGTATCACGATGTCATGGATAGCTTGTATACACTGCCTTGTGTAAGCTTTTGATAGTGATGGTGTTTTTTGCTTGGTTTGGAGATCTTGGTGCCACTTGGCATTGTTGTCAGATTGACATGTTTGTTGTTGTGGGCCTAGAAGGTTTTTAGTTTGGCAGATGCTTGGTCATGATGCTTGGAGAGCTCGGTTTCATGGTTTAGTGGGAGCTTTAGCAATGACTGTGGGTTCATCATGTGGTGGTGAATGATCTTCTTTAGTGTTGTAGATGTTAGTAGGAGGGACTCTTAGATCCTATTGCTACAAAAGGGTTCTTTCGCATTTGAATAGACACTATTTGAAGATGTGTAACATCTTGGATCCATGGAGGACTCTTGGAGTCTTTTGTTGAGGTGTTGGGGGTGCTTGAAAGATGATGTGGTTTAGAGTTTTTTTGTTTTATGTCATGGTATACTCTTGATTGAGCATTAGAGTTTTGGCATGATACATTGCTCTTGAGACCATGTTATGTTCACCTGGAGTATGGGATCTCCTAAGGGGGATGTGTAGATCATGATGTCCTGATAAGTTCCTGGTTCAGATGATTGGAGCTTTGACAATGGTCTGGTGATTCTTTGTGTATTGGGTGCATTGGTCATGTGCTTGAGAACTTCATGATGGTGTAGTGTTGCATTTGGAGTTTAGCATGAGATGATCGGTTGCAGGTGCTCATGTATACATGGAGAATAAGGTGACACAGTTGGAATTTAGAGGTGTATGTAGGAGGATTTTCTATAGCTACATGATTTGCATATCATTGTGGATGGTTCCTTGAAACTACATGTTTACACTCTCTATGTTATGCTATTGGTAGACTCGGTATGCCTTGATTCTGTTTAGTTTTGGCATTACCCATGCAATGGGAGTTCTTGGTTGTGTTTGGTCTTTTGCGACTGGTTGGCACATGGAGCTTGTTTCTATGGTTGATGGGTTGGTTGTGATGGTGGCATGAGTTTATTGATGTCGATACCTTGGAGGTATGTGTGATTCAATGGAGTAGCACTTGTTGTGTGTGCTATTTTTAGTCGCGCAGGTTGATCAGTTGGATGGGAGCAATTAGGTTTCTAGTTGTTGTTCTAGCTAATGTTCTATCTTGTTTTCTAGAGGATGGCTTCACGTATGTGTTCGGGTTGAGGGATTTGAAGTTGATGTTGGGTTGCTTTTGTTTATCTTGTGAACATAGTGGAGTGGTGGTTGTGTTGGTGTCTTTTTCGTCTATAAGATCTGATGCTTGTGTTCTTGAGACTGATGCATATACGCCTTGGCTCATTCCTTTTCCTATTGTGGATGGATGGAACTGTTGCCTGAGTTGGTGGACATCTTGGATGTTGTTGCAGGTGTATTGGTTGGAGCATGAAAGCATTGTTTAAGATTCAATGTTTACGTTGGAAGGAGCCAGTAAGTTCTTCGTCAAGTGGGAGAATGTTGAGAATTGTGACTCAAATTTAATGGCTTGATTTCTTCCTGGAGCAGTTCTATTTTCCTCCTTCATCGACTTGAGTTAAGTCAGTTTTTCAAGTTTATCTAACTAAAGTTGTGGGGTTCCAAGGTTTCATAAACTCCTGACTTAGCGACTATGGATGGAAGGCTACTTCCTTTGTTGTCGACTCGTTGCAGGTTTCAGGAACTTCGTAACCTCCGACTTGAGGTTTGGAAGTTCAGGTTTTGAGTGAAGGAGTGATCCCTTTGTTGGAAAGTCGTGGGTTCTGGGAAATTTGTAACCTTCAACATGAGGTTTTGGAGTTTTTTTCTCCATCGATATAGCGACTTGGATGCCGACGGATGTGGGGACCACTTGGAGTGTTGGGAGTTAATATTTAAGTCTTTTCCATGAGACTTGTTGAGAATATTGTAGATTCCATTTTGATGCTCTAAAATTGCACAAGTAGTGGACACGTGTCTTGGTGGACCCCTCACCACGACAAGTGGAATATGCAGGAGAATTGATAGTTGGAAAGCAATGGTTGGTTTCCAACTGCCGATGGATGTGGGATCCAATAGGATGGTGGATCATGTCGAAGGCTAACAGGTGATGATGATGTGGAGGATAGATGGCATGTAGGTGTATGTGCTTGATGGTTGACTCGGTGACTCTTGGAAAACCCTAAGCTCGACGGTGGAGATTTGTTTGACTGCTTATCCGATGACCAACATTGGTGATGGCGTATGGCTCGAGGTGAAACCCTAAAGGGGTGCGGTAGTTGAACAGTTAGAGTGATAAAGATGAAGACTTGGGGCTTTAGCTAGGGTGTCTTTTTTGGGAAGATGAAATCGCTTATAGGGAGTTGAGCAGAGGTCAACCTTGGTCAAGCCGAACTGCAAGGCGAATGGCCAAATGCGATGAAGGTTGAAGGAAACTCTCTCAAGGCTCGATGCTTGGATTAGAGAGCACCAGTTATTGTGGATGTAGGTTGGGCACCAAATAGAATGAGATGCTGGAGGCAAGCCGAGAGGCCGGATGCAAGTAGAGAGGTCAAGAGGTGGGCGTGGATTTGCCAAGAACCTAGGTGCATGCCATGGGGCTGGGTGCAGGGTGAGAGGCCAGATGCAAGCCGAGATACAAAGTGTAGATTGGGTGTTTTTAGATGTAAGCCAAGAGGCAGAGTGTAGACTGGGTGTTACCAAACGGGTCGAGAGGCAGGGTAGCTGAGAGAGATGAATCTCGCAGGAGGTGAAGGCTAAGTGGTTGTGCGACAAAGAGGCTAAGAGGTTGGTGGTTGAGTCGTATGGTTGTGTAGCCGAGTGAGATGTCTCTCACTGAGAGAGGTGGCCACGATGGGTTATGTTGCCGAATATTCTCTAGAATGGAAGAAGATGTAATCTTCTATAAAGGCCATGAGCCTGATCTTGTATTGTAACTGTATTTTGTTGTTGAATAATACAATGGTGATCTAGGCTTTTGGAGTGTGGGGTTTTTTTAACTGAAAGGGTTTTCCCCACATATATCTGTGTGTTCATGTCTTTTGTTTCATCTTTCATGGTTGTTGGTTCTATTTGCTGAATCTGTTAATGGTGTTTTTGAAACTGGTTAAGCATGAATTCCTCTCTAAGGGTCAATGTGGGAAATGAACTGTGCCTATTTCTACTTTATGGCATAGTGGTATAAGACCGTACCCATCTTCCTTTTTCCAACACTTTATCTAGTTGTATCCAGAGAAACCATCCATTAAGGATAGCATCTCATGCCTTGCTATTAGATCTACAATCATGTCGATACTTGGCAATGGAAAGTCGTCCTTTGGACAGGCTTTGTTCAAGTCTCAAAAATCTGTGCATATCCTTATGCCCCAAGTAGGTTTGGACATCGGTACTAGATTTTATATCCATTGTGGATAGTCAATGGGTCTGATGAAACCCACATCTAGTAGTTTCTTTAGCCCTATCTTTACCAGTAATGCTATATGTGGATGCATTTTTCTAAGTTTTTGCTTGATAGGCTTTGCTCCAGGGATTATAGCTAGATGATGTACCACTAATTTTGGATCTAGGCCAGGCATGTCAACATAGGTCCATGCAAAATTTACCTTCCAGGCGTTGATGAAAACTGTGAAGTTGTCATTTTCTTCTAGGTCTAGTGATGCAACATGGTAGGTTATTTTCGAGTCCTCTGCTATGCCAACATTTGTGGGTTCTGCTTCTTCTACTAGCAGTATGGATCTTTCCTGATATTTTGATATGGGGAGATTGAATCTTCCATCCTCAGGTGCCTCTAAGAGGTTTTCACCTTTGGATGTGTCCTTTATTTTCCTCTTTTTTGGATCTGATAGAGCCACAAGGTGGTTTTCTCTAGGGGACTATATTTTTATGTTCTTTCTTTCATTTTTGCGACTGGAAGATTCAATATTTCCACCAAAGTATGCCTATTGTTCAAGTTCCATGATGAATCCTGCTTTGTGGTCTCATGCTGGTATGTCTATTCGAAGTCCCATGAACTCCGTGATTGCCTCATCATTCTGGAGTTGATCCAAAATAGGTGCATGTTGTTGTTGATCCCAATCTATGAGTTGTGGGTACTGGAGTGGGAGGTTATCATCTTGATCTGCAAATCCTATGGAAGTGGATGAAAGGGTTAGTATGGCTTGGGTGTCCTTTTCCCACTAAGTGTCTAGGTCATCATTTCTAGAAGAGGGAGAATCATATTTGGTGACGAAGGAAGGAGAATCCCACTTGTATTCATTAGAGTCTGTACCAGAATTGTAGTAGATGTTGGGAATGGTTTGAATATGTTGGAGAGGGAACCTATCAATGCTAAAGTTATCAAATAAGTCTTCAATGGGTAAATCATTGTCTAAGGTATGCTAGGTATCCAGTGCCTTAACGCTAGCAAAAGTTTCTCGCTTCTTCCAAGAGGTTCGTCCAGTTTTTGGAATAACCACATCCTTTGGCTTGTAACCTAGCCCCATATTCTTCTTCCTTTGTTCTACTATAATAGGCTCTGACCAACCTTGTTTGTGTATCCCGAGGCCACCCTTTCCATTATATCACATATGTTTAACTAATTGATAAACTCTAGTAGTAGGGCCAATTAAAATGGGTTGCAACTTTTCTGGTTCTTCTTGGTCCTCCTCGAGATCATAGATGAAAAGTCCTCCTCAAATACTTCTTCATCTTGCATGTCTCCCCACCTAGTGAAGATAGTGGGATTGGCAATCATTTGTACTATCTTGATCTCTTTTGGAACTCCATATACTTTGGGTGTTGGCAGAAGCATGCCAATGGTTGAAATAGTAATTCCTATTACCCTTGTCAAGTACCTAAATCTTGGCTTTCATTTTTGGTTGGTCACTTGAGGTGTTCTTGGTTGAAGTGGATGGAAGTGTTGAAAGGTCAACATAAGAAAAGGATTGGAATGCTATGTTGTTGCTAGGCACACATTGGATTTTATTGTATTTTCCTCTAACTTAGCATAGAAATGAAAAGGCTCAAGATCAACATGTAGTGTTACCTCTTTTCCTTCATGGGGAAACTTTAGGAATTGATGAAAAGTGGAAGGGACTGCTTGTAATCCAAGGGTTTCCCTAGAAGGAGGTTGTATGGCAATTCAAGGTCCAGTACTTGAGAAGTGGTTTTTGTTAGGGCTGACCCTATCTACACTGGTAACCTGATTGTTCCTTCAGAATTTTTTTCTAGGTCATTGTAGGCCCTTATCGTGATACTCTTTCCTTTGTCAATCACATCTTTAGAATACCCCAGTTATTTGAAATATTTTAAGGTACAATTGTTTAAACCTGCACCATTATCTATCAATACCCATTTGACCATGGTTTTATGAACACCGACCTCTATGTAGAGGGCTTGGTTATGGAATGTTCTTTGGGGTAGATCTTTCTCATAAAAGATTAAATGATTACTTTGTGTGATCTTACCAGCCATAGCTTGGAACTGACTAGGATTAAGGTCATTAGGGACTACTATTTCCAATGCCTTTAGAAGTATTCCCCTATGGCTAGGTGATAGTTTTAAAAAATCCAAGATTGAGATTAGGGTAGGTGTTTTCTTTAATTATTCCACAATACTGTAGTCATTTGTGACTTGATTGCAGGTTTGGGCGGGAATCCTTGAATTATAACTCTTCCTCGACGAGTGGTTACATTACAGTTGTTGTCTCCACCTCGTAGAGTCACTATGTTTTCCCTATTATCATCAACTTGTGAAAGTGTTCCTAAAACTGTGTCCCCATATGTGTAATTGGCGTTATGGTACTCTTGTTTCTTTCCTTTCTCATTTCCTTTGGCATGGTTCAAGATTGGGTTTGAGTATATTTGTAGGTCCTTATTCCCAGGACGATGTTTGACATCTACCTCCCCTTTGTCTATTAAATCTTGGATAAGGTGCTTGAGTCTCATGCAATTTTTTTTGGTGTGTCCTTTGATCATATTGAAGTCACACAAGTCCTTCTCGTTATACCATAGTGTTTTGAAACTAGGTTCCCCGTAGTTTGGATGATCATTAGTTTTGAGGTTTTGTTGTACTAGTTTGCACATGACTGTTTCTAGTGACTCACCTGGTACTATGAATTGCCTTCTTGGTTGATCATACTACCTCTGTTGCCCTCCCTGATTTGTTTGTTGGTTCACAACCCGATTGTTCTTGGGATAGGTATTTTGGTTATGTTGCACATTGTTTGGAACATAGCTTGTTTGTGCTACCTATGGTTTGTTTTAAACTGTGTTCTGTGCTTTCCATAATGTCCTAACATCAACCACTCCATCATTTGTGATGTTTTTGTTTTTAGCCTAGACTTTAGGCTTCTCATTTGAACTAGACAAACTATCTTTTAAGCTATTTGTTTTAAGGGCACCTCTTGCAACGAGGGCCCTCTCAATATTCAATCCCTTCTCAATGGTTTCTTCAAAGTCTACTAGACATAATGTTGTGGGTTGATAGTTGATCTTAGGTAAGACATTGGTAATGAATATGTCCACCAATTCCTTGTCGGGAATGGGCCATTTACATCTACTAGCCTTGTGTCTCCATTGTGTTAGGTAGGAGATAAAAGATTCTCCTTGATTCTATTTGAATGTGGACAAGCTTGTGATGGTGACGTTGTGTTCAATGTTGAAGGAGAAGTGGTTTATGAATTTGTTAGACAGTTCATTGAAGGTTTTCATTGCTGGTGTCAAACGGGTGAACCACTCCATAGCATGGCTTGTAAGGCTGCGTGGAAATAGTCTCATGAGGTATGAGTCATTGTGTCATACTTCCATGCATGATATAGAGAAATCATGTATATGCTCTACTAGATCCCCTCTTCCTTTGTATTTGTTGTCAAACCTAGGTATTTCAAAATTCTTCAAAAAAGGGTATTGTAGTGAGAGACTGATCGAATGGGAATATACATATCTCTTGGATGGTATAGGTTTTATTTTGTTTTCTAGCTTTCATTCTTAATGCCTATTGGGTGACAGCCTCTAGCCTTATTTCCATGTGCATTTTTGACACATTTGTTTGTGAGTTTTGTGTATAATAGCCTTGTTGTCTCACCATGTTTGGGTCATATATCAGATATTGTGAAGGTATGAGACCTTGGTAATTATTTTCAGCGTATAATGGGTTAGGTCCTTGTTGGGTGTAAGGATGGTTAGCTCCTTGTTTTTGAGATGAAGTGTATTGAAGGTTACCTTGTTGATGCATTATCAAGATACCTTGTTGGTAGGATGACTGAGGAAAGGCACTCTGTGGCACACCTTACTGTTGGGAAGGACTAAATTTAAGGTTACCCTATTGATGCATTATCAGGACACGTTGTTGGTAGGACGACTGAGGAAGGGTGATCTATGGCGCACCTTGTTGCTAGGTAGGATTAAACTAAAGGTTACCCTGTTGATGCATTATCGGGACACCTTGTTGGTAGGATGACTGAGAAAGGGAGCTCTGTGACACACCTTGCTTCTAGGAAGGACTAAACTAAAGGTTACCTTGTTGATGTGTTATTGGGACACCTTGCTCATGGGTTGACTAGAAAAGGGTGCTTTGTGGCACACCTTACTGTTGGGAAAGACTAAACTGAAGGTTACCTTGTTGATGCGTTATTGGGACACCTTGTTGATGGGTTGACTGAAAAAGGGTGCTCTATGGCACACCTTGCGACTGGTATTGCTAGTTCAGAAGGGGACCATGTGTTCCACCTTGTTGGTGGTATTGATTGTTTGGAGGGGGACCTTGTGTTCCACCCTAATGAAGGTATTGACTGTTGGGAGGGGGACCCTATGTTTCGCCCTGTTGAAGGTATTGAATGTTTTGGGATGGGCCAATGTTTGAGGTATTTTGATGTATATACTGTCCAGTAGGAGGATTGTTGTTTGGTGGTTCATATTGTGATGGTTCTCCTTGATATAGTTGTACCATTGTTGCTTGTTCAACCTGAGTTGGTTTTTTGAATAAGGGGTTCTCTTTGGGTTGACCATTGTTTTTTGAGAACATAGGTGGCATGTTTGGCATCTCTAGAGGTTCGGTTATTTTTATTACAATCGAGTTATCCCCTAAGGGAATAAGGTTGACATCTTTGAGAGCTTCTATGCTGAAATCCACCAGTAATTTAGCACCACTTTGTGCTAACTTGAAGAAATAGGAGTTTGGATCCTTTCTCAATAGCCTGCCCATTAGTTTAAGAACCTTGGGATTGTTGGAATGTTTGAACAATTCATCCTCATTTATTTCTTCCTATGTGTCTACCTCCTCTATAACTACTCTGTTTGGATCTTGGTTGTTTTGTTCAATTACCTCCTTTTGTTTGTAGTTTAGTTCCTCTTCACTGAAGGTATTTCTATACATACGCCTCTTTTGGGGTGTTTCAAGATCACTTGGCCTATAGCCCCAATGGCTACTTTCATCGTTTATGGCATTGGTTGGTGGGATGCTAGTGTTGGTTTTGTTTGCTTCCATCTTCTTTATGTGTTGTGACCTCGTGGTTGTCATAAATAATTACCAAGCTTTTGTGATTGTTTTTCCTGACTCCTATTCTTTGGAAAAGATGGGGCCTATTGGTGCAAAGTGATAATAGAAGTGATCTAGCCAGTTTTGACAGTTGTGATATCTCCTTAAGAAGAAACCTTTGACAAAAAAATTTGTAAGGCGATTCTTTGAGAGCCTAAGTATAAATTTTTGCTTAAGGATTTTTCTCTTGCCAGACCTAAGGATCTTTTGCTTTCCAAAAAGCATGAGGGACGTATATTTATTGCCACATAGGTGGTGGTAATATAGGTCTTTCGGCTGCTAGGTATTCCTTTTCTTCCTCTTTGTCTAAGATGATGGATGCGGTGAGAAATTGGTGGGGTGTTTCATTTTTCTCAAATATAAAGGTTCTTAAACTACTTATGATGTTGGTTTGGGCACCTTCAATATACGTGTTACCTAGTTGAAAGATTGGTGCTACAAGGTCTAGTTGTTGAATTGGAGCGGTAGGTCGCCAGATGGTCATAAGGTGTGATGGTGTTGCAAGGTGATTATGGTGTTTAGTACCCTATCATAAGGTCACTCAATTTATATTTCCAAGAGGATCATACCTATTTCCATGTGGGAGGTAGTAATATGGGTCTTCCAACTACTATGTTTTCTTTTTCTTCCTCTTTGTTTAAGATGATGGATGTGGTGAGAAAATGGCGGGGTGTTTCATTTTTCTCAAATATAAAGGTTGTCAAACTGCTTATGATGTCAGTTTGAGCACCTTAAATGTGTATGAGACTAGGTTGAACAATAGGTGCTACAAGGCCTGGTTGTTGAATGGGAGTTGTGGGTCGCCATATGGTCATAAGGTGTGATGGTTTTGTGGGGTGGTTTGCTATGAAACTCAAAAACCCTAAGGCTTGAGTGTTGTTTTGGAATGAGGCCACTTTTTGGAAATCAAAATGCTGAAGAACTAGGGTTGATATTCCACTTCCTGGTCTAGAGGATATGTCGTGGGAAAGATACTTGAACTATTTGTGAGTTCCAAGTAACTGTTGATATCATAGATTCTTTTTTTGAGTGGAGGAATGATCCTAATGTTTTGTTTGATTTTGATTTTAAAAAAAGTAGTATGGGAATAATGGGTGAGAGACTTTGTGACCAATTTGATTTTCAAAATGTTTTGTTCAAGTAATGACCTTATAAACAACTTTATTTTGTTTTCCCCTGAGTGTTTAGCAAAAATATTGTGAGTTGGAATGACAGTTTGTAACCTTTGTGTGTTTGTTTTCTCTGTGTTCTTGAGTATGGAAAATGATATAATAGCACTAGACTAACTCAAAAGCATGAACTTTATGTGACTTGAATGTCTATAGCTCAAGTTGTGAAATCACAACACCCAAGCCATAGTTTACCCAATGTTTACTTTGATTAAGGTAACTTGAAATAAAAGCCAAAATGTTTGAAAACCTTTAAGGATAAATCCTTTCAAGGAGTGCAAATCATAAGGCTTCTTTCACAAGTATACACTAAATCAAAGGGTTTTTGTTTTGACCATCTTGTTCAATGTTTGTTTTAATGTGTTATTTTTCTTTAAATCAAACACAAAATTTGATGTCACAATTGTTTTTGAATGTAATTGGGCAAGTTTAACATTACCAAGAACTTTACAATCCTAGCTCAAATGGGTACGTATTTCTTAGTAGGCCTACCAATAATCCCCAGGATGATTAATCTGAGAACATGGAATGGAAAAATAGTCTATGTCAAGGAAATGTACCATCTTGACACGCCAAACAAAAGAGTCCCTTCCCTATTTGCTTTATTGCCTCAACCAAAAACCAAACATGGTAAGTAACTTCTTGGAACGGTGCTACTCCAATGCACTACTTTAAAATACTCTTTTGGGTAAATGGATGGTTTCTAAAACAATTGGCTCTTAGTCATGTTCTGGGGATATTATTTTCCGGAACCTACACATGTGGCATTTTGTTCAATTAAGAACCTTCTAGCCCTTGCAGGTTTTTACACATCACAAGGATACTAAGGAAGAATACATCGGTATAGGACATCCGCACCTGACGAGTGATGAACTTTCCTCACACTCACAAAAGATTTATATAGTGGTCCAAAATGCAAGTACCGCTTGGGTTACCCACGAGTCCTCCGACGCGGGAGATTCATAACTAAGAAAACTCCTTGATGTGGGCTTCATAAGATCGATCGACTACACAGAATGGATCTCCAACATTGTTCCTGTATCCAAGCCAGATAAAAGTGTCAGAGTTTACACAGATTTCAAAGATCTTAATAAAGCATGTCCTAAGGATGACTTCCCACTTCCAAACATCGACACTATAGTTGATTTGACAGCTGGCCATGCCATGTATTCATTAATGGATGGTTTTTCTGGTTACAACCAAATCAAGATTGCACCCGAAGACGAGGAGAAAACAACTTTCACGTGTCCATGGGGAACTTACTGTTGGAATGTCATGCCTTTCGGTCTGAAGAATGCTGGGGCTACTTACCAAAGAGCCATGACTACAATTTTTCATGACATGATGTATACATTCATGGAAGATTATGTAGATGAAATATTGGCAAAGTCATACACCAGAGAAGGACATCTAGAAATATTGTCTAAAATATTTGCAAGATTGTAGAAATTCAAAGTTTGCCTCAATCCCAAGAAATGCATTTTTGGGGTCACATCTGGAAAACTCTTAGGATACATAGTATTCAAAAAAGGAATTGAAGTAGATCTTACAAAAGTATAGGAAATCATGGAGATGCCTCCCCCAAGGAACATCGGTCAATTAAGATCATTACAGGGATGACTTCAATCTATACAAAGGTTCATTGCACAATTGGCCGACAAAAGTCTACCTTTCACACATCTCCTGCATAAGAATGTTCCTTTTAGATGGGATGACAAATGTGAGATGGATTTTCAACAAATCAAGCAGTACCTGATGAGCCCACCGGTTCTAGTACCGCCAAATCCAAACAAACCATTAGTCTTGTATATTTCCGCAATAGAGACATCCTTGGGTGCATTGCTAGCACAAGAAGACCATACAGGGAAAGAATGTGCAATCTATTATATTAGCCGAACATTAACAGGGCATGAACTCAACTACACTTTCATTGAGAAGGCTTGCCTAGCCGTGGTCTTTGCTTCACAAAATTTTTGACACTACATGTTAACTCATACGATTAATCTTGTTGCAAAAATTGATCCACTCAAGTATCTGTTAAGCAAGGCTACATTGGCAAGAAGGCTAGCAAAATGGGTTATGATCTTAAGTGAATTTGACATCCATTATATTGATCGCAAGGCAATCAAAGGACAAGTTATTGCTGATCAACTAGCTGAAGCACCACTACATGCAGAGCATCCCATGCACATTGAATTTCCAGATGCTGATGTCTTCAATGTTGAATCAAGACAACCATGGTCTTTATATTTTGATGGTTCTTTTACCCAACATGGATTAGGGGCGGGCATACTCTTTGTCACCCCTCAAGGTAATACCATTCCTCGGTCATATAGGCTAATGTTTCCATGCACCAACAATATAGCCGAATATGAAGCCTTAATCACTGGACTAAAGATTGCATTGGAATGGAGGATCACTGAACTACAAGTCTATGGTGATTCACAGTTAGTCATTAATCAAATCAATGATGATTATTAGACCAAAGATGACAAACTGTTGCCATATAAAAAAATGGTTGATGATTTCAAGAAGTACTTTGTGGACATCAAATTCACACAAATTCCAAGACTTGATAATAAAGCAGCTGATGCCATGGCCACGATCGCATCATTGCTACAACTCCCAGAAACTCAGGCTCACTATGAATTTCTGGTGGAACAATCATTTATACCTGCCTATGACACCCCTGAAAGCCAAATCATTTGCCACTTGGTGGGATCCGATTCACCTTGGTATGGCAAGATTTATGCCTACCTAAAAGATGACATTTTACCACCTGACTTTGTGCTAACTTGAAGAAATAGGAGTTTGGATCCTTTCTCAACAGCCTGTCCATTAGTTTAAGAATGTTGGGATTGTTGGAATGTTTGAACAATTCATCCTCATTTATTTCTTCCTATGTGTCTACCTCCTCTATAACTACTCTGTTTGGGTCTTGGTTGTTTTGTTCAATTACCTCCTTTTGTTTGCAGTTTAGTTCCTCTTCACTGAAGGTATTTCTATACATGCGCCTCTTTTGGGGTGTTTCAAGATCACTTGGCCTATAGCCCCAATGGCTACTTTCATCGTTTATGGCATTGGGATGCTAGTGTTGGTTTTGTTTGCTTCCATCTTCTTTATGTGTTGTGACCTCGTGGTTGTCATAAATAATTACCAAGCTTTTGTGATTGTTTTTCCTGACTCCTATTCTTTGGAAAAGATGGGGCCTATTGGTGCAAAGTGATAATAGAAGTGATTTAGCCAGTTTTGACGGTTGTGATATCTCCTTGAGAAGAAACCTTTGACAAAAAATTTTGTAAGGCGATTCTTTGAGAGCCTAAGTATAGATTTTTGCTTAAGGATTTTGCTCTTGCCAGACCTAAGGATCTTTTGCTTGCCAAAAAGCATGAGGGACGTATATTTATTGCCACGTAGGTGGTGGTAATATAGGTCTTTCGGCTGCTAGGTATTCCTTTTCTTCCTCTTCGTCTAAGATGATGGATGCGGTGAGAAATTGGTGGGGTGTTTCATTTTTCTCAAATATAAAGGTTCTTAAACTACTTATGATATTGGTTTGGGCACCTTCAATATACATGTTACTTGGTTGAAAGATTGGTGCTACAAGGTCTAGTTGTTGAATTGGAGTAGTAGGTCGCCAGATGGTCATAAGGTGTGATGGTGTTGCAAGGTGATTATGGTGTTTAGTACCCTATCATAAGGTCACTCAATTTATATTTCCAAGAGGATCATACCTATTTGCATGTGGGAGGTAGTAATATGGGTCTTCCAACTGCTATGTTTGCTTTTTCTTCCTCTTTGTTTAAGATGATTGATGTGGTGAGAAAATGGCGGGGTGTTTCATTTTTCTCAAATATAAAGGTTGTCAAACTGCTTATGATGTTAGTTTGAGCACCTTAAATGTGCATGAGACTAGGTTGAACAATAGGTGCTACAAGGCTTGGTTGTTGAATGGGAGTTGTGGGTCGCCAGATGGTCATAAGGTGTGATGGTTTTGTGGGGTGGTTTGCTATGAAACTCAAAAACCCTAAGGCTTGAGTGTTGTTTTGGAATGAGGCCACTTTTTGGAAATCAAAATGCTAAAGAACTAGGGTTGATATTCCACTTCCTGGTCTAGAGGATATGTCGTAGGAAAGATACTTGAACTATTTGTGAGTTCCAAGTAACTGTTGATATCATAGATTCTTTTTTTGAGTGGAGGAATGATCCTAATGTTTTGTTTGATTTTGATTTTAAAAAAAGTAGTATGGGAATAATGGGTGAGAGACTTTGTGACCAATTTGATTTTCAAAATGTTTTGTTCAAGTAATGACCTTATAAACAACTTTATTTTGTTTTCCCCTAAGTGTTTAGCAAAAATATTGTGAGTTGGAATGACAATTTGTAACCTTTGTGTGTTTGTTTTCTCTGTGTTCTTGAGTATGGAAAATGATATAATAGCACTAGACTAACTCAAAAGCATGAACTTTATGTGACTTGAATGTCTATAGCTCAAGTTGTGAAATCACAACACCCAAGCCATAGTTTACCCAATGTTTACTTTGATTTTAAGGTAACTTGAAATAAAAGCCAAAATGTTCGGAAACCTTTAAGGATAAATCCTTTCAAGGAGTGCAAATCATAAGGCTTCTTTCACAAGTATACACTAAATCAGAGGGTTTTTGTTTTGACCATCTTGTTCAATGTTTGTTTTGATGTGTTATTTTTCTTTAAATCAAACACAAAATTTGATGTCACAATTGTTTTTGAATGTAATTGGGCAAGTTTAACATTACCAAGCACTTTACAATCCTAGCTCAAATGGGTACGTATTTCTTAGTAGGCCTACCAATAATCCCCAAGATGATTAATCTGAGAACATGGAATGGAAAAATAGGCTATGTCAAGGAAATGTACTGTCTTGACACGCCAAACAAAAGAGTCCCTTCCCTATTTGCTTTATTGCCTCAACCAAAAACCAAACATGGTAAGTAACTTCTTGGAATGGTGCTACTTCAATGCACTACTTTAAAATACTCTTTTGGGTAAATGGATGGTTTCTAAAACAATTGGCTCTTAGTCATGTTCTGGGGATATTATTTTCGGGAACCTACACATGTGGCGTTTTGTTCAATTAAGAACCTTCTAGCCCTTGCAGGTTTTTACACATCACAAGGATACTAAGGAAGAATACATCGGTATAGGACATCCGCACCCGACGAGTGATGAACTTTCCTCACACTCACAAAATATTTATATAGTGGTCCAGAATTCAAGTACCGCTTGGGTTACCCACGAGTCCTCCGATGCGGGAGATTCCTCAAGTAGGTAGGCCCTCTAAAAGGTATGCTTGAAAAAAGTGCAAAGCTCAAAATGTCCTTGCTCACCCAAGATCGCCAAAAGGTATGAGGGGAGAAGACAAACATTTAGCTTTGCCAATCAATTAATATATGACATACAATTCATAACAAATTGATTCATTTTAAACACCTCGAGCGGTGTTATCCCCAAAAAATATGTGAATAAGATAAACAAAATGTTCTTTTTATTTTTGTACCAATTGAAGTGTTCAGGACATCAAGCAATTAAGATAGCAATGGTGTGAAAACAACAAAAATAGTTTGTTCATTTTAAGCCCCAAGATTGAAGTGTTTCTAAGAGAATCAAGCTTGGTCTTAATTGGTCAACAAATGTAAATCGAATGTGTATCAACAAAATGGAAAATATTTGTGCTCTTTTTATGTACCAAATTCAAAAGTTCCTAATTATGAAAACATGAAATGTGTTCATTTTTAGAGCCCAAAATTGAAGTGTTTTATGTTCTTTTTATGAGCACCAAATGAGAGTTCCTAATTTAGAAAGCTTAAAACTGGTTCATTTTAACAACACCAAATCAAATGTGAATTTGTGTTGTTCATTTTAATGCCCCAAAAGAAAGTTCCTATCTTAGAAAAGCTTCAAATTTGTTCAATTTTAAATAGCACCAAAATTAAATTTGAGAGTTATTGTTCATTTTAGAGCACCAAAAGAAAGTTCCTAACTTAAAAAATCTTCAAATTGGTTCATTTTAAACACCAAAATAAAATATGAGAGTTGTTGGTTGTTAATTTTAATGCACCAAAATAAAGTTTTTCCTAAGTCAATAAAAAAAGATTGTTGCTCCAAAAATCTTGGACCGATCGTCTTCCCTATAACAAAGGTGTTAGTTGTTTTCATAAAAAAAAAAAATGCCATAAATCTTGCAAGATCTTCCCAAGAGATGTTAGAAACTTTCCAAACACAACACACAATCAAATGTTAGGGTTAGACAATTGATTAAGTGCACCAATGAAAAATTTCAATGCATAAAAATTGAAATCCACCCGCACCATTGCAAAGATCATGAAATTCGACCCCATTTAAAAAAAAAGCGTTGAAAAATACTTCCGTATGACCAAGATATGGTCATTTAAAGATAGGGTAAACAAAGGTCCTGATTGCCAGTCAATAGCACCCTTGCCAGAAGCAAATGCGAGTTTCTTACAACAAATGCGACCTTCCCATGGAAAATGTGACCTTCTTAGACCAAAGGTGAATTTCTTCTGAGCAGTGGTGTGGAATGCCTTTCAGAATCCCTTCAGAGCCATGTAGCTTCAATTCAACGCATGAAAGCATTAGTATAGAGGACCATTGGTCCCATCGGGCATGCCAGAATGTGTGAGGGGGAAAAAGGACATTAAATTCAAATTCAAGATGAACAAGAATGCAATTTGACAAAGGAATCTAATCTACAGTCAAATGCACAAATCTAAAATCTAAAACTCCTACACATACGGGATTAAGCTATACTATTGCAAACATAATAAGGAACCTACTGATTACGAAATGAAATGAAAGAAAAAGACAGTTTCACCATCCTGTAGTGGATTGTATTCACTTGATATTGGATTGCTCTTATCACAGCGAAGCCTCCAAAGTTCGTGTGCAAAGTGTGGATGAATGCTTGGTTGATCGAAGGAAGGAATGAAGCTCTCTTAAGGATGATCTTGACAACACTTTGTTGCATAAGGTATGTTGATTCTTCAATCAATATTTGTGAGGATAGAGGTTTGTTATATAGGAAAATAGATTTTGAATCGATGATCAGGATCGCATTGGAGAATATCCAGATCAACAGTCAACATGTGTTGAGAGTGTATACGTCTAAAAATGGTCACGGTTAATCAGGCTTGTTAATTAATTAAATATAAATTATTTAATTAATCTTCTAAAGTCACCTACATATAAATAAATTTAATCATTTATTTATATTGTTCACTTTTATAATTCCTCTACTTTAATTAAATAAATAACTTTATTTAATTATCACCGTCTCCCATATTCTTCTTAATTAATTAAATAGATTTTATAATCTATCTATATTAATTATCATAAGTTTGAATTTTTAATTCAAATGATTCTTTCTAATTCTTCATTTAATTAAATATTCTAAATATTTAATTTCCCACTTTCTAATTCTTCATTTAATTAAATATTCTAAATATTTAATTACCCACTTTCTAATTCTTCATTTAATTAAATATTCTAAATATTTAATTACCCACTTTCTAATTCTTCACTTCACAGTTAATTAAATATTCAAAATATTTAATTAGAAACTTTCCTCACTTCACAGTTAATTAAATATTCAAAATATTTAATTAGAAACTTTCCTCTCTTCATTTAATTAAATATTCAAAATATTTAATTAGCAACTTTCCTTTCTTTTCAGTTAATTAAATATTCTAAAATATTTAATTAGAAACTTTCTCCACTTCATATTTAATTAAGTATTTTATATATTTAATTAAATGCTTTTCTATCATCTTCTCACACATAATTAGATATTAATATTTAATTATGGAAATTTCTAAATTCACCATCACATGTAATTGAATAAATTTATTTATTTAATTATAACGCTTATCTCTTGCTCACTTCTCAAATGGAAACTTTCCTTTAAATCTGAAAGAGAAAATCTATGTAGAAGGAAACATTCCATTTCTCTCAACTTTCAAAATCTCCCACCGTTCATCTCGACAAGCTTGATCTCAACCGTTGATCAATTTAGCCAATCAAAGTCTTTCAAAAGCTCTATAAATACCTGTGTGAATCCAAACATTGGTTACACTTAGATATACACATTCACATACTTACATATTTAGACATTTATACGCTTATGCATTTTACATCTTTAGCATTCTAGAAATAATCATATCTTAGCCTTATCATAGCATAGCATAATCTTGCATATTAGTATAGTATGCATCTTTAGTTTAAAATCTCATTCTCTAGTAGTCCATTTTGTTGAGCTTGGCATACTAAATCTGAGAGCAACTTCAATCAAACGAAACGCTGGAGATAGAGAGCAATAAGACGACTTTGAAGAAGCTGCAATAAGAGTTTGTTTATCTTTCTTTTAGTTTCTTTGATGCAATGTTTTAATAAATGTGTTTTGAATTCATTGTAATAGGTAGATTTTCATACACACAGAGAGGATTTAGACATGAGAAGATTGTGCAAAGTTGATTGCACAATTAGGGTGATTGAAGAATAGATTGGCTAGTCAGGGTTTTAGATTGATTAGTCAGCAATTGATTGCTCAATTAGCAATTGATTGCTCAATTAGCAATTGATTGCTCAATTAGCAATTGATTGCTCAATTAGCAATTGATTGATTAGTTAGGGTTTAGTTAGGAATTAAATGGTTGAGTTAGCAAAATTAGATTGCTTATTAGCAATCAATGATTTTATCAATCAGAAAGTGGGTGAGGAATATTAATTAATTAATTTAATTTTAATTAATTCCTTTTTGTGTTTTGATTTGATTTTGATAATTGATTTGAATAGTTTGATTTGATTATTTAAATTTTGGAGCCCGAAAGTGTCATAATTAAATTATTATGATTTAATAATTCAATTAATTTTGAGGAATAAGGTGAATTAGTGACGTAATAAAATAATTGGTGTTATTTGACTAATCAAGACGAAGTAAGATTAGATTAGGACTTTATTAAATAAATGTAATTTATTTAATTGGTCGAAATGATGAAACGTGAATTAATCAAATAACATTGTATTATTTGATCAATAGTAGAATTAGGGTTTTCAAGACTTTATTAAATAAAAGTATTTATTTAATTTGTCAAAAATGATGAAATAATGGATTAATTAAATAATGTTGTATTATTCAATTAATAGAGGAAATTAAGGTTTCAGATTCCATTTGATGTCATTTGATGATTGTGGGATGATTTTGAGATGATTCGAGATGTTTCAGAGATGTTCTAAGTTGATTCCAAGATGTTTCGAGTTGATTCAGGGTCGTTCTAAGATGTTTTGAGTTGATTTGGAGTTGTTCCGAGTTGTGATAGGTGTTAAGTCAATTTTACATGTCTATAATAATCATGTAGGATTATACACAAAACACAAAAAAAAATCACCTTTGTTACAATGCAATGCCTTTCTATTCCATGGTCTTGCACTCGTTTTCCAACATTTTAGTATGTTGTTTTTAAATTTTGGAAATTCCCCCTGCAATTTCACAATTGTCTCATGATTCATCTTGTTGAGATTTTATATAGGTCAAATTATCCAGTCAAATAGAGATATTATTATTAATGATCACAAAGTAGTAGAAATATGTTAGCCATGCTCTTAAGAAATAGTTACCATAGATCCCACCATCAACTGTTTCAACATCTTTTCCTTGATGTATAAATTTATGTGTACATAAGTACTAGTAGTCAACAATATTGGGTCACTTGGAGGTTTCCAATGAGTTTACTATCCATGTGTTTTGCATATGTTGCATTCATCAAACTCAGAGACTCAAGGAGTTGTTCTATGGAGTTTCTATGGATCTTTTTGCTTAAATGTTCTTATCTCTGGCATATTCATAGTCATTTTCCTATTTATAATTAATAATTATATAGGTATGGGAATTTCTTAAAATACATAATTATTCTCCATTTCTTTTAATTAGATATTAAAAATTTGTAAAATATTGTATAAATGTCAATGCATTTTGTATTATTGAGAAATTGAGAATGGAAGCAATTTTGTTGATTAGTGGAGAATAATTTTTTGTGCATTTGTAATGTTTTGTGTTGTTTGATGGATTATAGTTAAGTTGCAGTTTATCTTTTGTGCATTCATATTGAGTTACCTTGTCCCATAGACACTACAATATCATTCATATTCAAATTTAAAGGTATGGAAAGCTTTTAAAACACTGAATAATTTCTTAATTTCTTTTTATAGGGAGGAGAATCTTAAAGTATGTAGGTGTAGATAGTATGGATATGAGAGCTTCACACATCAAGCATAAAGTATTATGTCATCACATGTTTGAAGAAATCCAATAGAAGAAGAAGTTCCAGATTTAAATTTTATTCTATCCAAATTTGGACTCGACTAAAATATTGGAGAAGCCCATTAAATTAGTTGGATGTTGGTCACCAATATATTGTGGAGGATTTCCTTATCTAACTGTCTCTTTGTGAAGCTATTTTACTCAACTTCAGTTGGCAACTCCATTGTAAATATTTAAAAAATTTGTAACCTTTATTTTTTAGTTTAATAAATCATCTTCTTACAATAAAAAAAGATATGATGGCTTCTTTCAATGGTATTCAATTGGGACCAAACCAAGCATGGGATAGCGATAAAGATAAAAACATTTATTAAATTTATTTTTAATATTATTGAGATATATTTATTTGTTTTCTATTTAGCCACACTTTTCATTTAAAAATATATATAAATAGAATTTATTGTTTATAAATTTGTTTTCCATCAAATAATAAAAAAGCATAATGGATATTTATTAAATTGGAATATCATCTCAAATTCTAATTTATTAGAAAATACAAAAAAAATAACATTCCCATTTGAGATATATTTATCCTAAATAAATTGTCTTTCTTTTAAAAGATTCCATCCAAAAGTGTTACTTTATGTTGAAGGCAACAAACCTTCTCCTAAAAAAAGAGAGCTATTATTTATTTATATTCCCCACAATATTTTTTTTTTTTTTTTAACGAGGGGAATCGGGTGTAGCACGGCCCCCCATATAACCCCCCACCGCCGGTAAACTTTTTACCGTGACTAGCAGTGCTGGCGGGACACACCAACCGGTACCACGGGAGCGCCGGAGAGTCGAACCCATAGTGGGCGCCCTGCGACAGGGAACACCTTAACCAACTGGGCTTGGACCGGCGCCCCCTATTCCCCACAATATTAAATAAAATATTATTACATGATTTTATTTTAAATTTTGTGACTAATAATAAGAAAAATCTAAAACAAAGAGAAGGTAGATTGGTAAAAGCTTTTAAGGAGTTTCTAAGGAATTTTAATCTATTTAATGGTAAAAGCTTCCAACATCTCACTTATCATGTAAACGTTAGATAGATATTGATTTTTCAACTAAATGAAAGCATTCTATTTCCATAACATGAACTATTGTAAAATATGTTTTAGATGATTTATTTATTATTGTAAAATTGTCTAAGTGTTGAGACATGACATGAACTATAATGTAGAATGTCATTAATTTCTCAATGTTCATCTATATATATAAAGGAGAAAAAAATCTAAGATTAGTTTAGTAATCATACTAAAATTTAACTCAATTAATTTTATTTATAATTTAGTGTAATAGAATATTTATATGTCAAATTATGATCTAAAAAAAAGTTTGGAACATGCTTCAAACAACATATAACTCAAAAAATATATTTTAATTTTGATTGACACAAATATAAAAAACAATATTGAACTGGTTATATATTTAGCAATGAATGTATATTTAAATGAAAACATATTGAGCTTGATTTCGCACACCCATCTCCAATCCCATTTTGCATCTCAGCAGAGACAAAAGTTTAGACACTATGATTGTATAAGGTATGTACTTCATACAGTTTTATCGCATTGTTTTCTACTCTTTATTGAGTGTTTTGTGCTTTGCATTTTGTGTTCTCTACTCTTTCAAAGATTCGTGATATATGTTCATTTAAAAATCATCAAAAAGAAGAATTATTGGCCTACCTCACAACTATTTTGTATTAGGGAACTTCATATTGTATATTTAATATATTTCTTCATAAACATAGGGAATTTAAAGTTGAATAAGAATGGGGAAAAACATTAATTAACAATGTTGAAAGCAATGCTTACCTAATTTAGGGTGAAATAGAGGGTCACTATACATGTTGTCTTCTTGGGCAAGTAAATTTAATTCACTTCATTCCTGCAATCAAAGAAGAACAACTCCCACATACTAATCAACTCATTGCATTGTCACTTGTTAGCTAGAATTGGAATTGATGCTCTCTGGTAATGTACAAATATTCTATAAAATATCACCATGAAATTGAGTTCAATTGGAAACTCCAATAGCAAGGTATTTTTTACTGTTTATTGAATCCGACTGGAAAACGACCATGTAATGAATTGTCATGTTTCTAAAGATTCTTAAGCCTATTCAACATGAACATTTAATAATTATTCTTCCATGATGCATTATGTCAAACAGTACATATACTTTTCCCATGCTTCTACATTTTAGCACATATTTCTCTCAAGGTGGTCACAAATTCCCGAGATTATGATCTCTCCACTCTAACACTAAGAGATTCACAAAATCTATTCGAAATCCGTCATTTTGCACAATAAAATTTATTTTGTGCTTATAATGAAAAAGTTGCATGCCATGAGATCAAATTTCTTTAAGACATTTGGTCAAACAATTTTTGTGTCTAGTCTATGATTCCACATTTTAAGTTTCAATATTGTAGTTAATTTTTGCAAATATGATTTATTATCATTGGAATAAGTATTAAATCATAGATTATTTTTAGTTTATAAATTAAGTTATGAATTGAAAATTTGTTTACTAATTATCTTCTATTTGTGAACAAGTTAGAATTTTGATAGGCATCAATATTTTTCAGTATAATAAGTTCTAGGAGTGTGTGAGTTGATTTTGTCCCTCTGCTTTGTACTTATCTCTATTCATCTCTCTTTCACAATCACTTTTAAGGAAAACATGATATATTAACCAAAAAAAAAAGATTTATTGTGACATATATACTTCATTTTTTACATTTTTATTCCAAATGTTGAAGAAAATAATTTTATAGTCTTCTAAATTGGCATTTATTTGGGTGTTTTCTCTTTAAGATAATGGCCAATCCCGTTCAACCAACTGAAATAGAAAATCTTGCAAAATGTATTTCTAATCATTGTATCAAGATTGTTGAGCAAATTAAAGTAACAAGATCGCGTACAACTAGTAGGGTGAAATCATAGCAATGGAGGGATTTGTTAAGAAACTCCATGCAACATATTATGAATTATTTGTATTTTCCAATTCTCTAAGGCAATTGTACTGCAAATGAATATTTTGAAGAAGGCAACGCTTTTGCTTTATAGATTATTTTTCTAAACAACAACCATCAATGGTTCTTATTCCTAAAATAGAAATATGCAACCATAATACATTATTTTTGTTTATAGTTGTTTAAGCTATTTTTGAAATTTTTTATATTCTTGTTGACCATAATATTTTTTTTGTTTTATATTTTTTAAGGTGTATTTTGAATTTTTGTTTAATATTTTGACGTTTAAAGCAAAGTAAATAGATAAATTTAATTATAATGGACAACAATATTCAATCTTTTCTTATTGCTATTGTCAACTTAAATATATAAGTAACAAATTTAAAATAATAAAACTTAAAATTCAATAATTAAATTTTTTAAAATTTAAACTATGGTGCCTCGAAGATTTCATATAGATAGATTTTTAAATTTCTTCAAGTGAGTGGATAATGTAAATTTTAAACAAGCAGAGAAAACATAAAACAAAAGAAAGAAATTGGAGAAAAAATACAACAAACACAATATTTACGTGGTTCACCAAAATTGGTTACATCCACAAGAAAGCAGGGAAAACTTGTATTATCAGAGATCCAGTACATAAAGTGCACACATATATTTATACACAGCTCTTCGATACAAATGGGAGAATACGAACGGTCATGTGACTGTTGGACTTCACATCTCAACAATCTCCCCTGTGAAGTCCAACCGACACAACCATGCATTGTGTCATCCCTGCATTTCCAATCTTATCTTCACATCACAGTCAAGATTTAAGTTTTTAAATTCACCAAATATTGTTCACGAACACTTCGAATCAATCTTTTCGAGGCCAAGTCAGATAGAACAAAGCTTAACACAATCCTAACAAAATATTTATCATCAAATGCTTGCTCTCCCCTTATTTCCTCCTGCCTTGCAACATCATCCTCCAAATTGATATACTACTAAGGCTTAATCATTGGTTCCACAACATCATCACTCGGTGAACATGTGCCAAAAAGCATCTCATTATCTACAGAGCCTTTTGTAAAGACCCTTATTTTTCAAAGCTTCAATTACTGCCACTGTGGCATCAAACCGCTTCATTCCTTCCAATTCTTGATTGTTCATCTTGTCAAACTTTTCAATCAAACAAATACCCTTGTCAACAAGGAGCAATGCCTCTTCAAATTCAAGCTCAAAATCTGCAACAACAGCCAGGAACTGTCGGTATTCTTCCTCGTCATCAACATTTTGGAAGTAGTCCTCTTCATTTGACTCCTTAAGAAAATTTTCTAACTCAGCAAGTGACATAGTTCGCTTCGGGTCATTGAAGATACGAGCAACATTCAACCCAGCAATCACGCCCGCATCAGGTCTCTGGAAAAATCTGTGGAGAATGCCATGCCTACAAAACTTCCATCCCACCAAACAGCCAGACTTCCCCAAATGCTCCATAAGGAATTTAACCATTAGGCTTCTCATTCTTTCGGTCTCCTCAACATCTTTTTCCATTTCTCCAGAAAACAAACTTGGCTCTTCCAATTTCTGTTCAGAGTTGAGCTACCATTGTTGGGCATGGTATAGGAAATTCTTGAGAGCAGTTTTACGGGAAAGAATTGAATTTTGTGGGCGCAAAATCATTAGAGACCCCAAAAGAGGAAGTTGGTCCAGATCTTCCTGCAAAGGCTTATTGGTGTCATCTGTGACAAAATCATATGAGATACAGGAGATACGCTCGTGCATTTTCGACCACATAATCGACGCCGAATCACTCTATTCAACCACATTGAAGAAGCGCCCAAAATACAATATCTTCAACACATCTGCAATGGGATCCTCCGCCACATCATCTCTTAAATCCCGATAGCTTGCTTCCTTTGCGTCCCCGACTTCAACCTCCTTGCTCTCCTGGCTATGCTTGAGTAGAGACTTGGGGGGCGTGGAAGATGCCAATTTCCTCGCAATCTCTTTTTCTCCCGCGTCCCCTTCCGCTTCCTCCTCATTATTCATGGGAATGGGCCTGGAATCATTCTCTTGAAATTTTCTCTTCTCCCCTCTATGTCTGGCCTTGGCGTCATCACCACCATCCTCTACTGCTACCACGCTGAGGCGTTTTTGTTTCCTGCGATCCCCATCTTCTCTTTTTTGCCATTTGAAAGGGTGGCTGGCTCGGTCAAGGTCCTTGCTTTCTTTCCATTCTTCGTCCATGGTTAAAGATGTAGTCTCGTCAGAATTCATGGTTCCAAAGAAGCCATTGATATTATCGAATACTCCGCAGAATACAGTATCCTTTTTGGAAGCGAAATTCTCCCAAAAGATCATGGCATCCTGATTAAGGCCCTTCTTACCCAGCTAAGTAAACATACAGGCCACACTGCTGGAACTAATTGTGCACATCCTGCCAGGAATCTTACCCAATTCTTCATTGATCCGAGCTTCTGCATCCGTTGAAGAAGAATGCCACTTCATATGGTGTCTCGCATCTGCACCTTTGTCTTCTACAATCTGAGTTGCATCTTGGATCAGGAGGATGTCTTGTCCAAGCGACTTTGGTATTACCTCAAAGGAGGTAACAACTTGGATGCCGAAGGTATATTTACACCTTTTAGCCTTTGGCTTCGATTCAATCTTTGCCTTAGGCTCTACCTCTACCTCTACCTCTGCCTCCGCATCCTCAATCTCACGCTTTCTTTTCTTTACCAGCTTTTCAAAGCTGCTTTCGATGCTTTCTTCAATCGTGTGGGATTTAGCTTCCTTCTTTGCTCTATTCTTCTGGAGCGTCTTCATTGCATCCTCTGTGCATTCTGCAACAATCCCCATTTTATCATTTGCCTAGGGCGACTTCTTCACCTTCTTCCGCTTAATCTTCTTGACAACATCTTTCCCAAAGCCGGGTATGTCCACCCCCAAGAGTAGAGCATTTTTATCTTCCACAACCTGGTGGCCTTGACCCTCCTCTTGCAGAGAGGAATTATGGCATCCCTCCGCAATAACCCCCATTCGTTTCATAGCATCCCTCTCGGGAGGAATAGAATGACGCTCATCCACTTCACTATTTTCTTCCTTGGCCTCTGTGATTACGCTAATGATAGATTCTTTAGCCTTGCGCTCCTCTTTCACAACCGACTGGACGATCTCCGCTATGACATTTTCACCGACCTCCTCATCCGGGGTTCAAACGGTGATCTCCACCGGCACATCTTTTTCTTCATAAATGTTGAGACCCAGCTTCAACATTCTATGAATTCTGGAAGCAAAGGTATTTGGATCATTGAGGTGAAAACCAGAAGGGAGAAAAACCATTTCATAGATGAGCAATACTAGGTCCTTTACAGACTTACCACTCTTATCCGCCTTTGCCCTCTTCCGCAACTCTTTCATGATGGTTTCCCTGTGTTGTGCATCACCTGCACGTTCAAGAAGTGCTCTAAGCTCAATTTTGAGATTTTTAAAAAATTCTTTTAGTTTAGGGTCAACTCCAAACCCAACATCCTTCTCCTCTTTAGCCGAATCCTCCTTATTTTTCCAGCCATCCCACCAATGTACACAATGTTTCGTTTTAGCTTTCACTTGCACAACATCACTTTCTAAATTGCCAAGAAATTCTTCAATGACTGAATCGGCTTCATCATCTTCTTCCATCTCTGCTCAACCTCACCAAGCTCTGATACCAATTGTAAATTTAAAACAAGCAGAAAAAATATAAAATAGAAGAAAGAAATTGGAGACAAAATACAACAAATACAATATTTACGCATGGTTCACCAAAACTGGCTACATCCACCGGAAAGCAGGGAAAACTTGTATTATCAGTTATCAAAGATTCAGTACATGAATTACACATATATTTATACACAACTCTTCGATACATATAGGAGAATATGAACGGTTATGTGACTATTGGATTTCACATCCCAACAGATAAATAATGAAAAAAAAAACACCTTACAAAAATATTTCTAAGTATTTTTTATATCACATTAATCACTTAATATTATTCATTATTTTGTTAGTAATCAAAGATGTTAAAATAATAAAATAAATAATCAAATCTCAATGTCCTCTTATGGGTTTTAGAAATAATAGTCTAGAATGGAGTATTCACATCATAGAAATGTTTATAAAGATGACAAGAATTAAATTTTAATTTTAAAAATATCATTAGTAGAAAATAGTTAATAACTAAACAAAGTAATAAATATAATTTTGTATTATTTTGTGATAAATAAAACTAAAACATAATTCATGTATATTTAACTAAATAAAACTATAAAATAACTATAATAAATTAAAAAAAATTAAATAAATAAAAATAAATTAAACAATGTAAATAAAATAATAGTTATATGTAAAATAAAATAATTTAAATATATATCTTTAATAAATTTATATAAAATATGTTAGAATATCCTTCTTGAGGTGTTTATATTTTAAATCAAATTTTAACTATATAGAAGTAGAATTTATATTTAAAAAATCTATGTAAAAATCATCAAGAGATATCATTAAATTAAATAAAAACTAAAAAATGATAATAAGTAATAATTATAATTAAAAATATATTATGATACATGATTGTATAATGATTAGCCAATAGGCTACATATAGTGTGAGATTTCAGCCTGAAACAAACTAGGAAAACAAGTTTCAGCTATCAAACCAGTTGTGGTAAAAGCCTCCAAAATATCAAGTAAAAGCCTCCTCCAAAATCTTGCTTATTACATAAAAGATAGATAAATATTGATTTAACAATGGATGAGAAAATCCTATTTTCATTTACAATGGTTTTTTTGTTTATTTTTATTTTTACAATTGTAATTGTTAATTTATTTAAGGAAAAAATCTAGATTTGTTTTAGTTTATTTCATTCCATTACTTACTACTTATTATTAATTGTTTAATCCAACCACATGCAATTAGAATTTAGAGCGCATCCATGCACAAAAATATACTTTCTAATATATTAAGATACATAGAGTTTTCTATCGGCGTAATCTTTGAACCTCCTTTAGGTGCAAGTGCTAGTTTATATTAGATTAATATTTGATGGAAGGACCAAAGGTATTTCAGAGGTTTTATATATTTCAATTTTTTTATATAATTTGTTATTTATTAGCAGAATAAATGATATAAGTATGATGGGTAGTATTCAACAATTGTGGGTGTAAGATGTTTCATAAAACTATGGTGATTTTTTTTTTTTTTGTTGATACTCTTTTCTATCTTAATGTTAACACCTACATTCCATGGAACAATTTAATAGTATCTATAACAAAGGGAATTGCAACATTTAAGCCTACAATTTTAGTACCCACAACATTTACACTACAAGATTGGTACTTTTAAAAAAGGAACTTGCAACACTTAGAATTGTAGAAAAAACACTTGAGAGAAAGGCACTTGCAACAATAGGAATTGCATCAACTAAGAATTTAGTGTGGGTTCCTTAACAATTCCTCAACTCATATAGCAAGCTATCAATTGAGAAGGCTATATTATGGCATGGGCACATGGGCCACATAGGTGAGAAGGGTCTTAGGACCTTAAAAAGTTATAAATATTGACGTTATTATTTAATTGCATGAATAATGACTAGGATTTGCTTCTCATATGTGGGCCTTAGTAAGTTTTTTTCTTTGAGTTGTTGACTCTCAAATGCAAATGGACACATTTCTTGCATTATTATTTCCCCAATTCCATGTCCATAAGCATCACATTCTACCACAAATGTTTTAGAGAAGTTTGGAGTAGCTAATATTGGGGTTGAAGTGAGAGCTTAATTTAGTTGTTGGAAGGCCTGAGTGGCTAGCTCTAACCATGAAAATGAATCCTTCTTTAATAAAATTGTTAAGGGTAATATCATACAAGTATAATTATGAATAAATATTCTATTGCAACAATATTCTTGGGGTCTACCTTGACACCTTCATGTGACACCACATGTCCCAAGTATTTTATTTTTTTTACCCTAAAAGCACATTTGGATTTATTGGCATACAGTTGATTATCTTCCAATACTTGTAATATCTTCTCTACATGTTGCAAATGTTCTTCCCACAATTTACTATAGATAAGGACATCATCAAAGAAATCCAACACAAATTTGTGAAGAAATGGATGAAGTAATGAGTTCACGAGGCTTTGAAAAGTTGACGGGGAATTAGTTAAACCAAATGGCATTACTAAGAATTCATAATGTCCCTCGTGTATTCTAAAGGAAAATTTGTGTATATCCTCTTCCTGTAAATGAATTTCATGAAAACCATAACGTAAATCTAACTTAGTAAAGAAAATAGCACCATTTGGTTCATCTAATAATTCATTAATAATAGGAATAGGAAACTTATCCTTAAGAGTGAGCTTGTTGAGTTCCCTATAATCAAGACACATTCTTAATGACTCATCCTTTTAACCATAACCATTGGAGATGAATAGGGACTTTTACTAGGATGAATAATTCTTGAATCCAACATTTCCTTAACTATTTTTTAATTTTTTTTCTTTTGTTCATAAGGATAACAATTAGCTCTAATGTTGGGAGGAATGCTTCCAAGTATTAATTTAGTGACATGATCATGGTCTCTAATTGGAGGTAGACCCTTAGGTTCTATACAAATTCGTTGGTGTTTTTGCATGATCTCTTGTAGTTCTTATGGATGTCGAGTTTTCACATATTGTGCTTCTAAAAAAATTAGTTGTGCCACTAGACCATATGAACCTTTCTCAAGTAATTTTTCCATCTTACGAGAGCTAATAATTTAATTTGGAGGTGATGTTGTTCCTATAAGTTTATAATTTTGTCCATTAGAGTTGAAAATCATAAATAATTCTTGAAAATTGAAGGACATCGTCCCAATTGTTTAAGACATTGTACTCCTAAAACTACACCTACTCCTCTTATTGGAATACCAAACATTTTTTAATCTAGATGGTAATTTTCTATTGAATGTTTTATATGATGGCACTTACCACCACAAGAGAGTTGTTTTCCATCAACTATCATGACTTGAAAGTTAGAGACTTGATATACAAAATATTTTTTTTTGTTAATGACAAGGGTATCCCTGCGACCCCACCCAGCAGCCCAACAACCCGTATCTTGGGTACCTGGGGCGAGCAAGGGCAAGACTAGTCCCTTGTGGGGGGACCTAACAACCAGCAAGCCAGTCTCATTGATGTACAAAATAATTAAGCTCATGAGCTTATCTTCTATCATTAAAGTTATGTGTACTACCTATATCAATCAACATTGTTACCTTTCTCTTTTTTATATAACATATAGTGTTTGTGGTGTTCTTGTTCCATTCAATGCATGTAATGAGATAGTAGCATTGTCATTTTCCTCTAAATTTTCACTCTTTAGTTCCATATTTAGTTCTTCTATAGATACTTCTTCCTCTTCTTCAACCCCATTCTCAATAATCATTAGTCTCTTCTCACTATTACTGCATTTGTGGCCCCTAGACCATTTTCTATCACAATGCCAACATAGACCTTTTTCTATTTTCTTTGCCTCTTGTTGAGGAGAGAGGTTAGTTATTTGTTTGGCTAAAAGGTTAGCCCCATTTTTGTTAGTAAGATTAGTGACATTTTTATCTTTCCATCCTACTATTTTTCCTTGTGTTGATACTTTTACAGTGAGGTTTCTTTGCTCAATATGTAATGCTTGTTGCATTTCTTTTCTAGCTATACAAGGTTCCAATAAACGAATATTATTTAGCCAAAATTGATACATTACACAAAAATAATGATATTGCATGACATAAAACAACTCCATACGAACCCTAAAATTTAAAAATTAATATAACAAAATTTAAATAATTTTTCAAAATATATCAATAATCTTAAAATAAAAAATAACAAAACATACATCATTCCCACTGAAAATTTTCACTCTACATAAGTGACCCTTCACAGCTTAACCGAGAATCATACCACTTGAAAAAACTCCCTGAAACGTCGGTTTGAGTGCCATTGGCTTCCAGAATTTCAATCTCGTCTATTTAGAGAAAATGAAAATAGTTAAAACGATTACTGTCAGAAGTGGGATTTGAACCCACGCCCTCGTTAGAGGACCAGAACTTGAGTCTGGCGCCTTAGACCACTCGGCCATCCTGACCGTGAATAATAAGCTTTGAATTTTAAAGTTCATGTCATATATTTTATTTCTGTTATTTTGCAGTATACTATTTTAATGGTGAAAATAGTTTATTAGTGCTTGTTTCTCTTATGTTTTAGGTTCATTTGAATAAGGTTGTTTTTTAATGTATTGATCAATGTGTAAGTTGGTGTGTTTTATATGGAAGATGACATAATTTTACTTTAGTTTGTTTCCATTACATATATTCTTAGGATCTAGAATTGACTCTACATCTAATCATTCACCTTTCTACTTTAAATCTACAGGTGTAGAAATGACCTAGATTAGTTCCACACCGATATATCTGAATCTCAAATTATTAAATTTAAATTCTTTAAATTGGCCCCATGTGGAACTCCCTCACTAGTTAGTAGGAGCTTAGTAAAACATGAATTATTTCAAATTGTATGCTAAGATGGTATATTTAAGACTAATCCTATTTCGTGTTGAATCAATCTAGGATCACAAAGGAACACTCATACTAGAGTATCATAGAACATCGTAATTACATCATTTGCTTACATCACCATCCTAGGTATTCTCCATGGTTGCTTGTTGTCTTCAATATTTGTTCATCATCATTGAAGTGAACTTCTCAAGGGTTTAACCAAGGGAGAATCCCTCTACCTAAAAACTCTTCAAGAGTGTTTCTAAATATTATCAATCAATTTCTATAAATCATAGATGTAGAAGCAAATAAGTTAACATCGACCAAAATTAGAGATTTTAGATATGTGATACTAGGTTATATTTTGCACTCATGAAGATCACATCCAAACTTGCAAAAGTGAACCCGACGATCATAAAATCATTTTTTTAGTTCTATAATAGTAATCTAATATGCATTGATTTTTTGGCACATTGTTGAATCATTTTGTAACCTTTGTATTTTAAAATTTATGTCATATATTTTACCTTTGTTATTTTGAAGTTTACTATTTTAATGGTGAAAATAGTTTAGCAGTGTTTGTTTCTCTTATGTTTTAAGTTCATTTGAATGAGCTTGTTTTTTATGTATTAACTAATGTGTAAGATTGTGTGTTCTTTTTGGAAGATGACACAATTTTATCCTACCTTGTCTCCATTGTCACTTATTCTTAGGATCTAGAGTTAACTCTACATCTAACTATTCATCATCCTAGTTCAAATGAACTTAAAACATAGGTTATTTCCCTATTGACCTAGGTTATTTCCACACCTATGGATCAAAATCTCAAGTTATTAAATTTAAATTTCTTAAATTGGGCCCATGTTTCCCTCCCTCGCTAGTTAGTAGGATCTTACTATTTACATGAATTATTTCAAATTGCATGTTACCTGATGATGTATTTAAAGACCGATCTTATTTTGTTTGAGTCAAACTAGGATCAATAAGGAGCATTTGTACTAGAGTATCATAGAAAATTCTAATTGCATCATCTGCTTACATCACCATCCTAGGTGTTCTCCATGGCTGCTTGTTATCTTCAATCTTTGTTCATCAAGGGTTTAACAAGGGAGAACCCCTCAAACTACAAACTATTCAAGAGTTTTTCTAAATATTTTTAATCAATTTTGATTGATCATAGATGTACAAGAAAATAAGTTAACATCGACCAAAATTAGAGATTTTAGATATGTGATTCTAGGTTAAATTTTGCACTCGTGAATATTACTTCCACACTTGCGAAAGTGAACCAAACAATCATATAATCATTTTTTTAGTTCTAAAATAGTCATCTAACATTCATTGATTATATAACACATTGTTGAATAATTTTGTAGCACCTTGCATAATCAAAACTTACATCAAATCTATAGCTAGGTACACTTGTTTTATTCATTTAAATTTTAATCTTTATTGCAATGTCATTTATTAGTCCCAACTCAAAATCCAATAGTTTATAATTAGTTTCTTATTACTTACATCAAATCTAATAGCTAGGTACACTTGTTTTGTTCTCAAGGGTTTAACAATGGAGAACCCCTCAAACTACAAACTCTTCAAGAGTGTTTCTAAATATTGTTAATCAATTTTGATTGATCATAGATGTACAAGAAAATAAGTTAACATCGGCCAAAATTAGAGATTTTAGATATGTGATTCTAGGTTAAATTTTGCACCCATGAATATTACTTCCACACTTGCGAAAGTGAACCAAACAATCATATAATCATTTTTTTAGTTCTAAAATATTCATCTAACATTCATTGATTATATGACACATTGTTAAATAATTTTGTAGCACCTTGCATAGTCAAAACCTACATCAAATCTATAGCTAGGTACACTTGTTTTATTCATTTAAATTTTAATCTTTATTGCAATGCCATTTATTAGTCCCAACTCAAAATCCAATAGTTTATAATTAGTTTATTATTACTTATGTGAATTGTAGTAAACATATTTATTTTCATTACATAAAATGGTGAACCTAACTTGCTTTCATCCCTCATGGTTTGGTTCTTAGTGTTTATTCCTTCCCACTATCACTTTTGATTTGATTATTTTGTTGAATAAATTTCATTATGTATTTGATTAGTGTTTAGACCCATCCTTTATTTGTGCTTCATTGTTATTCTATTGATTGGGGTTTTGGCATTGTTGATATTTATTTGACCCCTACCCACTTGCTCTCCCTTTTGTTTCATTATTAGATGTTTCACAAGAGATATAATTCCCATCCTCATTTCCAAATTTACATCCTATCTCATTATTATTTATTATATTTAGCCTTATATTCACTTGATATATTTAGGGATATTTATGTGATTTTGTTATACTTAGTGATATATTCTTTCTACATCTCATGATATATCTCCTCCACATGTCTCTCTTGATCCAACCTTGCTTGAGGATTCTAGTGTTGTGTATTCGATATATACAAATGTTTCACCTTTATTAACATTTGATGAGGAAAAATTATCTCCCATTCCTAATGTGTTTGTTGATGATTATACTTGATGCACCTCTTCTAGACATCTTCCCTTTGGGATTACCTATCTATGATGTCTATCTTAGTGATAATCTTTAAGATGATTATACTTCTATCATTAGTGTTGTTGCTTTGCATGATAAACCTTTTATATGTTAACCTTCACATGATTTTTTTACTCCCCATGTATCTCATGGGAGTCCTATATCTCTTGGAGCATGGCCTAGTGATGATATATTTCGTGGGGTGCTTAGTGGTTGTTTGATATCTTCTCTATGATATGCTAAATGAATTCTTATTTCATGATGGATTGGTTCATGATGCACACCATTTTACAAAACTAAGGATACAACCATGTAGTGTTATTGGAGATGTAACATCACACATTAAGTCATTCTTATCTTTGTGTTATTCTTATGCACGTGATGATAGTTCTTTGATGTATTCTTTGGTTGATAAAGAAAAATAATGGTTTGACTCAAGTCATAATTGTTATACATCATTCAATTCTTTGTCATGTGCCTTCATTTATTACTTTACTATTGGCCCTAGAATATTTGTTTCATATGGTCCTCATATTTCACATTTTTGTAGCCCTTAGTAGATCCCATGTATTTTTCTATGCATCATAACGATATACCACTTTTTGATGTTCGCATGTATTATATTTTTGGGTCCTTTTATGCTTTCTCATGATTTTTATTTGATTGATTGTGGAGCACATTATTCTACACCTATTAAATAAACTTATGATTTAGAAAGTCATGAGGATAACAAACAACATGGGGATCTTGGTCTATGTGAGGATAATGTGTTGTAGTTGATGATACATCTTTCCTATCCTTCCCATTATTATGCATGATATGAATACACATATAGATATATGGTACATGTTAAGAATATAATTTCACCTTATTTTAGCTCCCTCATTAGTAGAATTAACTATCTAGAAAGCTGGGTTGTTTCTTATGAATAAAGGTTTAAGAAAATATTTTGTATTAGTCAGATATCGCATAATCCTTTGGCATATGAAATTTTGAGTTACCCTTCACAAAGTATATTTATGACCTACACTGTTTTATGAAGTATGATGATAGAGGCAATCTATTAATTCATGTAATGAATTTCTAAACTACATGTTTTGCTCAATTTTATGAGAATAATAATTTTACTAAATAACTTCCAATATGCTTGAATGGTCATGCCTTTATTTATTCCTTCATTTTTCTATCACTTCTTCTAAGACTTTGGCTAATTCCTTCATGAAATATTTTCATTACAATATTGAGCCTAAGACAAATGTTTATTAATAAGTACAACACAACCAAGGAGAGCATGTGCCAATTAAGGATTATATCTTTAGATTTCAAGATTTGACTACTAATTTAATTTCTCTACAATGGGATGACAAACTTCAATTCATGTTTATTGATGAATAACTTCTACTAACCAAAGAACTAATTTTTTTAATCCTTATAATTCATTTTCATATTTATGTGTTCATGTATGCAAACATGAGTGTGTTTTATTGGAGGATCCTCTTTTATATCAAAATAATTCTAGCA
>VDFB02185277.1:0-16936 GCA_007258455.2 Sequoia sempervirens | reverse complement strand
CGGGTTCAACCATTCAACTCAGAATCGACCCAGTTCAGCAGTTTGCTGTTCAGACGGAGAAATAAGGAGTATTTAATGAATTATTAAATATTTAATATTTTGACTTTATAATAAAGTCACTTTATTGAAATATTTAAATATTTAATTATTCGGCTTAATTATAAAGTATTTATTATACTTTATAATAAATTATTAAATGTGACTTAATGAGTATTTTATATTCATTAAAAAGTGGACGCCAATAATTAATATTTCTCCTAAGTTAAAAGTGCGAAATTAAATCATTTATTTAAATGATCAATTAAAAGGAGATTGGGTCGAAATTCTTCAAGGAGTATATATTTACCAGTCAAGGCAAAATCGAACTATCTTGATTATTATTCAATTTTGTCTTTATTGCTCTGAGCATTGGAGTTTGCAAACCTTAGGGTTTCTGGCAGACAGGCGTTTCTGAAGAACGAAAACTCTTCAGAGATCAGGCAGACTGAGGCTGTGCAATACCAGCTGAAGCTTGCACTTGGTGATTTCACACAGGGATCACAGACTGAGCTTATTCATTGATTTTAGCAGAGATTCACAGAGATAATCATCAGACAGATAAGGCGACTTCATCAGAGAACTTCATTCAGAGATCTGGCATTTTCCTTGGAGGCCGTACCTTGTCATTTATTGCAGCAGGCCGTACTTTTTCTGTACTTCTCCAGGCCGTACCATCTCTTCTCCAGAGGAACGCATATATTCATCAGCTTCCGGTGTTTGTGGCTTGGGCGCTTTGGATTGCTGAAGAGTTTGCATTGTTTTTTGTGAGCTTGGAGAACCTCTCTTATTTCTGGCCGTACCTTCTTCTATCTGCTGCAGCCGCCATTAAAGAGAAATCAGGTTTTTCAATAAATTTATTGTATTTCATTCAAATCTCCGTATTTGTTATTGTATATGCTCTGGAATCAACAATAAATGATGCGCCTACTGTTGTTATTGAGCAAGATCTTAGCGTATATTGTGTTCTAGAATTTTATTTGGATTTTCCAAGCATTATTTAGTAAAATCGCAACTTTTGATATTCCTCTGAAAACCTTCAAAAATACAAAAAAACCAAAATTTGCAAAAACAACAAAAATTCAGTTAGGGTTTGAATCGAGAACCATCAGGGTTCTGACAATGTTGCACCCATTATTGGGTCTTATAGGTGATAATGTCTCTAGTATGATAAATGGTTTTCTCTTCGATCTTGATGGACGTTTGATAGCTACCTAGTGTACTTATGAAATTATATAGAAGGATCATTCACAAAAGCAATACGGAAGGAATAAACACCCCTTTGACAAGAAATAAATGTTTATGTCATCCTTGATCTTATTAGATATCAACATTGGAACTTCTTGATCTCTAATGTTTCTAATGTGTCTTTGAGAAATACTTTGAATACAAGAATCGGGTTCAAATGCTTCCATTGGAAAAGGGTTCATTTCACTTAGGTGTGATGCTATCGAAGGATTTGATTCAAGCAAGGCTTTAGGAGACCGTGTTTCGAATAGAGTATCTCTCCCTTGGTCTACCGTGGGTGCATATGGGGAGTTATATATATATATATATATATATATATATATATGAAGGCAATGATGAATCAACCGTAAGGGGAGCAAGAACTTTGTGTGTGCATTTTATGTCTCTAATAAGGGGACATTACAGATTAGCTTTATTTACTTGGAGTTTTATTTAGGGTTTCCGTTAACTGATGGTAGTATGCCAGTTAACATGCTTTCAATAAGGACGTGCATGCTTGCACATTGTCCATTTTTAGATTAGATGTTTCGGTTAACTGATGGTAGTTTTCCAGTTAACTGTATAGTTTCCTTTATTAGGGCTTAGCAATAAATCTTGCATGCATTGCAAGACTGTAGTTGACTCAAGGTGATTTTAGGGTTCCCTACACCTTTTGATGTCTACAAATAAGAGCTTTTGCTCATTTGTACAGAACTTTTGCATGAGAGAGAAATATATGTTGTGCCCACCTTGCCCTCAATATTGCTCGTTCTGTATCTGTTCATGCGTTTTTACTATTATGATGAATTGTTATGCCACATAGGGTTTCATGCAGTTATAATGGTGAATTCTTTCCTTAGTTAGATCAAATCTATTTTTTATTCAATAAACTTGTCCAGATTGAGCTGATAGTTGTGCCACCTTGCCTTCAAGTTGAGAATCTGTACTTGGTTATCGTTTGATGTGTGTGAATAATAAACTTATTCAGATTGAGTTGATAGATGTGCCACCTTGCCTTCAAGTTGAGAATCTGTATTGAGTTTATCGTATATTGTTGTTCCCAATAAATTGGTTTAGATTGAGCTGATAGATGTGCCACCTTGCCTTCAAGTTGAGAATCTATACTTGTTTATCGTCAGATAGTCATCCTTGCTCCATTTCCTCATGCTCTGTTTTCTTGAGGAAACTGGATAGATTTTAAGTAATTAAGCCTAGTTGTAGTTAGTAATACTGCGAAACCAGAAAATACTTAGCTGCAACGTATACAGTTTTCGAGAAAGCCTTGTACCTCTTACAGCTGAGACAAAAAGACAGGATTTAGTTTAGTTTACTTTCCTTTTCAAAGCACTTTTGTCAAGCACAACGAGGGAGCTTCCCCTCCTAATTTGAAGAGCACTCATTGCGTAGTGTGCATAGCTGTCCGTACCAACTCTTACTCTAGAGGTGCTAGTTGTTACGCCAACAAACTCTACAAGTTGGAAAAATCAAGATTTGATACCATCGTAGTGACCCTCTCTAGTTTCTTTTTTGGTAGAATCTGTAATTTTATTGTATCTTTTGAGTATATGCACTATTTGAATATTTGCAACAGCAAGTAAACCCACCTTAAGCGACTAAGCATTACACTTCATATGATATTTCGATATTGAAGCCATCTGAAAATTGATAATATTGATACAAAGAATAGCTAGAAACTTAACAAATATCATTCAGAAAATCCAAATAATTTACTGTTGCACAAAATTAACAAAAAAACCATAAACTCCCAAATATACCAGCAAAAATATCATTCATAATAGTAGGCAGCAATATCACAAGTCCAGTGATTGATGTCTTAACATAAAGTATGGACGTACAACCACTCATAGAAAAGACTGCAAGAGCAGTTTAAATTAGAATCTCAATAATTTGAATATGTTATGGCCCCACCAACCTAGGTACAACAGCCAGAGAACAAGTTACTACAATAAAATATAAGTAACAACCTTCAATAGATGACTCAAAAAAGTGTACGGCAGTAATGAACAAAAATACCATCATAAAATATGTCACCACCATGCAACTTTAAGTAAAAAATCCAACCCATTATTTGCATGAGACTCGACTACCTAACCATACAGCTATCCACAACTTATTGACATAACTTGATAATGACTAACATTCTAATACTAACAAAACAAGGGGTGTCTCATAAATGAGAAGTATGCCTTGAACATTATTAAATAACTAAAGCAACTTTGGATCATAAAACCTAACATCTAATCCATATAATGAAATTTGGCAATACATTTTTACAAAATCATGCAAGAGACAATGTTGAGATCCTGCAATCAGCCTTTGTCATCGAACTTACTAACACGAACATAAATTTCAACTAAATATGAATGCTTAATTTGGGATAAAATTTATTAAATATCATAACTATAAATATACATGATAGTTCATGCTATTAACAATAATATAAGGAAATGTGTCAAACCTTAATAGGCCCTCTGGGTCAAAAGGAGCTTGACACCAAATAGGTGCATTTTCTGGAGATGGACCATAATCGGGAGACTTAACACTGCATTCCTACATTGCAAAAAAAAAAATATGATAACAATTATTCCATTAAATACCAACAAAGAAAATACAATATAAATTTATGTTACCTTTGTTCGTTTGTACATGGGATTTTGATATAAATGCTTCACACCAAGAACATAATAGTCAACCATGCGGACAGCATTACAAGCTGGCTCAAGGCTTCCCCTCATGCCACATTTAACCTAAAAGGAAAGCATTAAGACAAATTGTTCGTTTAGCAGGAATTAAATACATAATTGGCCAATTTAAATGCTCCAATGACCCAATAATGCAAATTACCAATAGATGCATGTGCTCTTTAAATCCAACATCTTTTGTTCAAATTTTACAAAAAATAACTTATAACATAGAAAAATGTGTGACAAACAACAGTAAAAATAGCATAACCCAGCTTACTTTTCTTGGAAAGCATGCAAAAGTATATTGCATTGACTAAATTTTTTTGACCAAACTCCAACCATATATAACTCACTAAACACATACAAATTGAAAGAGAATGCTAGTGACATGTATTCCAACTTAACTGAAGTGGTTGTCACTTGTACATAATAATTTGATTTTCAATATTTCCAAATTTCAATTGCATACTAGATGGGTTGTTGCCCAAATAGTGAGGATGACGGTGTGTCATGAGTATGACATCCACCAAGGTAAAAATTCCTATAGATATAGTGAGGCCTAAGTTCAATCCCTAGGTGACTTTGATGGAATGGATCCCTGTAGTCATGGAAACTCAATTAAAGGAGATTCTTGGCATATGTGTACAGCTACTTTGCATGTTCTAATCTTCTACTTAAGGGAAGAGATGCCAATATTTGTAACCAGTTATATCAATAAAAATAAATAAAGAGCAATTGAATGGTAGAGAAATGCCCCTCATATTTAAATTAAGCATGAATTGACATTTTTAGTATGATGGAGGTAAGGGTTGGTTAGTAGTACCCACTGAATTTCCCAAGCTCTTATAGAGTGCTTTAGCATATGTGCATTTAAGGAATAGCTGAGCTAGTGCTTTTAGTAATTGTGAAATTTTCGACACATTTGGGCCACTCCATCCTTTTCATTGTGTTGGCGTTTCAATTAGCACCTCTGGAGTGCTTATTGGAAACGAACAACTATGCCCAGTGCGTGATGACTGCTCTTCAAATTATGGAGGGGAAGCTCCCTCTTGTTTGCTAATGTTTGTGTAAAAGTAAAATGGACTAATGTTCCCATCTTTTTTACTTAGCGAGCAGGACACAAGGGTACATAAACACAATGCATTGCAGCTAAGGTTTTCTCTAGTTTCTGCAAATCTTAACTACAACTAGGCTAAATTTTAATCTATCCTATCTCCTCTAGATAAACAAAGCAAGAGGATATAGGAGCGGGAATGGGATGGTTGGATTGCTTGGGCCTACCGTCTCTTAGAATGCATTTGAGGCTCTGAACTCTTAGATCTATGCTGGAATAAGATCTTATGCAAGCAAACACTCTTTACGATAAGTTGAATCACAGGATTGCCAAGGAGGAGGAACCCTTGTCTGAGGTGTAGGCTGAGATGCAACTTACTAGAAACAACAAAGAGCGATGAACTGGCTAACAGGATTCCCGAGGAGGTGATGACACCTATCCAAAGTGTAGGCTGAAATACAGATCATTACACAACATCAAACGACAATCATTAACATCAAAATACCCAAGGAGGTGATGGCACCTGTCCTATGGGGAGATTGAAACAATAGATTGTAAGAACAAGACCTTGATAGAACTTGAAACTTTGGATCAAATTGCATGTGCCTTGTGATTTCTTTCTTCAAACTTTCTCAACGAATTACAAAGATTTGGGACAGCAAAGGTATTAATCATACACAATTGCTTATCAAACCAAACAACTCTCATCCAAGAGTGAACAAATATAGACTAGCAAGCTTGTAGGCATAATGGCACAGCAATTTTGTGTACTAAATAAATGTTCCAAAATAATGAGCAAAGGCTCTTATTTATAGAAGCTCAAAGGAGTAGGCAACCCTAAAATCTCCTTGAGTTAACACTTAGTTCTTGCCAATCTGCAAGATTTATTCCTATGTCTAAAAGTAGGTGACCAAGCAGTTAACTGGAAAGCTACTTTAGTTAACTAAAACTAAACTAAAAAGATAACTCCAAATACAAAAGTGTCTCCGAAATAGAGATCCACAATTAGTGGAGATCTAGAATAGACATCCATAATTAGTGAAAATAGACATGCATGATCAGTGGGGTAGTGAGTTAACTTGGGAAGAGGCATCAAGTTAACTCCTGTTGCCATAAATGCTATTTTGGAGGGTAGGATGTCCTAACTGGGTGTTTTACACCTCATCACCTCTAGTTGACAATTCCTCTAGCCAGTCGTTGACTTCTTCTGCCTCATAGTCACCACCTTTATGTTTGATACTGGCAACGAATTGATTGGTAACTTTGGTGGCTCCGTAATTGGAGCGATGTCCTTTGTTTCTCCCGCACCTTTGCGCTTCTGACGCTTTTCTTGATTCCTCTTCATGAAGTCTATGCTTGTCAATCTATCCAAATTGACCTCTGGGTGTACCCGATGCGGATCGGTGTTAGCCGTTTTCAGGAAGTCATGGAATAAGACCGTTTTAGTCTTGTATTCAACTTGGGAGAACTGCATTCTGAAAACCTTGAAGATTGACTGTGCACACAATATTGTAGGTGCTTCAATGTTGAACAAACCCAGTTTGTTTGATTTTCAAAACTGTGACTTTTTCGGAAAACCCTAAAAATAGTGGCAGCAAGGTTACTATTTCTGGAAAAATCTAGCACATGGGTTTTGTTAAAAAAGCTGTCTGATCATACCCAGAAGGCCAGATCTGTGAATAACCTCTGTTTATTTGGACATGCAAAAAGATCTAAGACAAGAATAGAGGAAAAAGACAAGAAGTTTGGAAGTTATCAACTGCCTCTCTGGATCTTTAAGAAATTATGCCTAAAGATGCAACCTCTAATAAATTGTTCCTCTGTGCAACTAATCTTTCAAAATATGAAGAACAATGAAAACCCCTCTGTCAAATCTTAAAAAAGACGTTGGAGAGGAAAAATGCTTGTTCTTGAGCTTCAACCTGCAAAGAGAAACAATGAATAATGATGCCTAAGCTTGATACATATTGATTGATGTTGAATGCATCAAGTTTGGGCGCCAACACATGATGGAGGAGTCTTTCTGCCTGATCTGGAGTTCACAACACTGATTTCCACCAATTTGGGGACGTTTTAGACATAGAAAGGCTTCAAAAATATCTTAACTTTAGTCAACTGGATCTATGTTGACTTTAGGCGTCCAAGTTGAGGAGTTGAAGATATTTTCATTCTTTTTCATGGTGAAGTGCCTCTGTTCGATCCTTGATTCTGGTTGCTCAGTTGATCTTGAGGTGTTGCTAATAGATCCATTGTTGAGATGGAACAACTCTGATGAAGTGTGCTTGGGAGCTGCAAAGCTCAAAACCTGAGTCTAATGCCTTTGATTCTTGGGCGCCTTTTCCCAAGAAGGTGCATTTTTCACCAAACTTAGTCAATTTTTTGTGTGTTCTTTAATTCCTCGAGTTTGATCCTCCATTCTTTGATCTGAGATCATCGATGACTGATGAGTTTGACGATCTTGCTGAAACATGGGATGGATAACCAGTTCAGTCTTGGAAAGGATGACTGGCTTTGCGAATCCTGAAAGTTGATTTAGATGTCTCAAAAGCTTGGGCACCCCCGGCCTACAGGGGCACCTTTGACCTTTTGACTTGTTATTTTCAGTTTGCAAACTTTCACGAACTGCCCCAATTTGATCTCTATCGTTAGATGTTTGATTTGTCTGTTGTCTTCGCTGACGACGTTGTTGGGTGAAAATTATGTAATCAGCTTTTCGATAGATTACACAACTTGGACTTCAGCCACAGCTATGTGAGATGTAAATCTCTCCTCTGAGAAAGGGGAGGCGCCCTTCTTACTGCTAACAGAAGCGATAGTAAAACAAACAAGTAATTACAAAATGTACACAAAACTTACGAAGTCGGGGGGGTGTGTTACATTCATCCTTCTCTCTTTTTTCAGAGAAGATGTTTACAATGCTTCTTGTTGGAAGTTCACAATTCTTAACAACTTGAAGCGAACAACTAGCAGTAATACCAATACCTCTATCTTGTCAAAGCAAAGCGTAGAGATACCAAAAGTGATTAATAATAAACAAATAAAGTAAAAGGGAAAGCTCACGAAGGCACAAAGTCGTTCCGTAGCTTTTTCAATGTGGATCTGTGAAGAGTGTATCGTTTGTCACGTTAGAAGCACAAAGTCTTCTTAAGGCAGCAATTCCTCGAACAGCATGAACAATTACAAGCGCAAAGTCTTGTAGATCATCAACAAATTATCAAAGAGCATGAGCGATTACAAGCACAAAGTCTTGTAGATCATTCAACAATAGTATCCAAGAGCATGATGACGATTACAAGCACAAAGTCTTGTAGATCATTCAACCGAAAGATAAACAAAAACACAAATGCAAATCTAAATAATAGATGCAACACAAAGTTTACATAAATCACTTAGAGTCCTTCAGATTTCATCACCTAATCACCACCAATGAGATCAATTCATAAAAGTATCGAATCCAACGCAAAGTTTGGTTTGCAATCCTCTTCTTTATTGATCAAATTCCATTCACAAAGCATGAACACAAAGTTTCACAATTTTGCTTCAAAAAGGGCAGCACTTCGTTGCAAAATACTAAAGGATAAATTTACAATGGAAATCCCTCACATTATATAGAAAGAGGGATGAGCAAAATTAGGAAACTGATTGAGGAAATTAAGGAAAGTTAGGTGAGCGATTTTAGGAGATCTCACCTAACTTTGACCAAAGTCAAAGTGTAATTTGTTTTCAAAATATTACATCTTGAGCTTGGTGTAATTACAATTTACAAAAAGACATTCGAAAATGTCAAGAAATATTTACAAGATGCATAAAGGGATGCACCGGAAATGTCTAACACTGGAGAATAGGAGGCTGCTTCATGTTTCTTTGCCTTGGGCGCGGAAGTCTTCATATTTCCTCCTAGTCGCCTGCACAAACTTCTCATCTGGACCAACGGTCTAATCCACAATGGTGTGAATTCTCGTGATCGATCTCATGGCAGATGAGTGAACCTTCTTGCACCTGTCAAGATGCGTTTTCAGGTTATCCAATGTGAGCCTTGTATCACAAATGATGTTCAGTGAGGCTTCTGAAAAGTCTGAACTGTCAATCAATTTCATGATGGCTTCTTTGTAGATCTGAGATATTTCCGTGGCCAGCAGGAAGATACGATTTTCCTCAGGAAGATACGATTTTCCTCAAGAAGTTGACCAGGCAACTCTTTGATACCTTTCTCAAGAATAGCGCGATGTCCTTCAACATCTTCCTGTACTTGGTGGAGATCTTTCGTAAGAGATTGAATTACTTGAATTCTGTGTTTCAAGGATTCTCTTACCTTAACGAACTTTTCTTTGTCAAGAATTACCCCAACCTCCACCAACTTACTGAGCTTTACCTGTTTCATCTCCGACCATGACAACAGGCATTTTTCCATGTCTTTGCGCTTCTGGGAAAGTACACTTTTTTCTTTAACAAGCTCTGTGGTGAGCTTGGCCAACAAGGTAGTTTTCTCATCCGCAGCCATTATAATCTGAGATCTGTGTTCAATGATCTTCTCAACAAAATCATACAACACTCTGCCTTTGGAGGCGAACTTCTCAGCTTTCTTGACAGCTGGGTCTTCAATATTTACCACTGCCAGCGGTTGTGCATTACTTGGAGAACCTGCAAGTCTCTTTACAACAGTGGCATAATGCTCTGCCCTCTGTTTGTACATATTGCGAGCTTGCTCTACTTTATCCAGCCTTCCAGCCAAGATATCCAAAGTGACTTGCGCATCGGCTTTTGCACTTTCATTAGTAACCTTGCCAAGCTGGACTTTTGTCACCGTGTAGTCTTCCATATTGACATCACCTTCTTCATGTGGTGGTATGCCAATTTCCGCATACTTGTGGCTAGACTTATCAACGCTCAACCTTGAGTATACCTTTGCCTTTTTCTTTCCTTTAGCTTTTGGAAGGACTGTCTCTTCGAGGTCGAGCTCCTCCGGAGAAATCATTTGCTTTTTACGCTTCGACACTTGAGATATTAGCCAAGGGGGAAGGAAAGAAGTGTGAACTTCTGGATTTACTGTCAATTCAGCCGTCATTGCTACTTCTGAAGTTATTGTCACGTCTGAAGTTACCATGGGTATCGTAACAATAGGAGAAGTGTCTGTCATCATTGCTCCTGTAGTTGGCACATTGAGCTGATCACGCATTGACTCATTCATGAAACGATTGAATTCATTTTTAGAAGTGATATCATACGTTGGCGAAGACAGGCTAGGAATGGATGATGGAGGGCTCGATAGTATATCAACCGTATGAATGCTTGTCACTGAGGGAGTATCAAGCGGGGTTGATGCTGTAGGGATAGTGGATATTGTTGTGACCTTTTTCACACATCGCCCCATTCAAGATGGGGACCCCTAATTTTTGCCCATTCTGGTCTTTTTGGCTTTGGTTTTTGGTCTCTCTCTCCGTCTGTCTCTGTTCTATGGTCTACTTCCCGGGATTCCTCTGCCGTCGAGCTTAAAATGCAAAAATTTTGGCCAAGTTTGAAAATTAGGGTTTTGAACTTTTCTGGTCAATTCAGGGTCAAATAAAGTGAATAACTTGAAATTTGAGCTTAACGTTCTTGTTAGTATGCTGCCAGCAGGCTTCCAACAAATTTTCATCAGATTCTGAGGTACTTACTATTTTTAGTAAGTCTGCAATTTTGGGCAATTTGTCAGCATTTTTGAGATTCCGATCATCACACGGCATTCAGAGTATACCAGACTGCTTGCATGCCAAATTTGAGCAAAAACGGACAACTTACTATTTTTAGCAGTCCAGCTTCCGGCACGAATTTCAGGGTCCAGATGCAGAGTTTTCTTTGCATGTCTAGATATTCCTTTTGGGTTTTTCGAGACCTTCGCGACGATGTAACATGCAAGCCGAGACAACCACTTTCAGGATTCAGCCTTCCGAGGCTATTTTTAGGGTTTGCATGTCGAGGTTTTCTTTGCATGTCGGGTGATTCCTGATGGGTTTTTCGAGAGCTTCGCGATGGTGTAACATGCAAATGAGGATTCTCACTCAGTAAGGAACTTGCTATTTTTAGCAGGTGTGTCCCGGCAGCCGCTTCCCAGCAGTTTAGATTCACGAGCTGATCGCAGTGCCGTAGAAACGAGAGCAAACGGAGATCTTTTGATACGCATGCAATGCAAATTAGGGTTTCCAGCTTCGGAGCCTAAAAATAGGCATCAAAAGTCAAAATCTTCGAAATCCGATGTAAACCATCGCGATCAGCATCCTTCAAGCTATTTGCTGGTGAAATTTCAGGTCAAACAGAGCACTTACTATTTATAGTAAGTCAATTTGGAAACATGCTAAAAATAGTAAATCAGTTGCATGCATCAGTGTCAGCCAGCAGGTCACGTGGTGAGGATCGCCTCATTCGAATTTCAACTCGATCGGAGCTTGGGAGCTATCAGAAACATGAGCTTACTATTTATAGTAAGCCACCTTCAGAAACAGGCTAAAAATGGCAGGCTTGCTCAGAATGGCAGTGTCAGCAAGGTAATGGAGTCACGAAGATCCAGTGTTTAAAATTTGAAAGCAATCTGAGCCTCAGAAGTGTGAAAATTGAGGAGCTTACTATAAATAGTAAGGCGTGCAGGAGCTGGCGAAGACGAGAAAAATAGCTAAGTCTGGAACTTCATCCTTCACTTCCTTGAAAATGCGCCCATCTCAGCTGGAGGTCATGAAATTTCTCTAAGTGTTGAACTTCGTCCTGTTCAGGGGGCAAAATGCGCCCAAGATAAAAAGGGTCAAAGAGAAGTCAAAGCTTTCCATCCTGCTCATGCCTTAAAATGCGCCCAACTCAAGATGAAGAAGTACAAAAAAATTCTAAGTATAAATTTCATCCGCTTCAAGTGCTGAAATGCGCCCAAGGAGAGTTAATAAGGAAAAAGTCAAAAGGTCAATGAAGTTCATCCAGTACACAGGCTAAAATGCGCCCAGCTCAAGCTCTCATGTTGGAAAAATTTTCTAAGTATAAAATATCCTCCTCACCCATCAAAATGCGCCCATGTTTGAAAGGCATGCAACAAAAGTCAAGGAAAGTCAAAGTTTTTAATCCTTCACCAAGTAAGAAATGCGCCCATGCAAGAATAAGCTGGAAAAAGTCAAAAAGTCAACAAACTTCATCCACCTTACCCAGCAAAATGCGCCCAAGTTGAGAGAGTTGATGGCAAAATTGTCTAAGGCATGAAAATATCCTTCTCACCCCCCAAAATGCGCCCATCCTGCAGCTAGGCTGAAATGCGCCCAAAATGAAGGTGGTCAAAGGAGTCAACGAGTCTATCCTTCACCTACATGGAAATGCGCCCAAATGGGGCCACATGAGGACAAAATAGGGAGCTGAAAAGTCACCAGCTAAGACGTTGGAATCTTCATCCTCTACACAAGCAAAATGCGCCCATCCTCTTGCCAAGCTGAAATGCGCCCAAGTTAGGATGGTAAAGGTAAATGCAAGCTAGTAAGTGAGGTGAAAGGTGGTTAAAAAAAAAATACTCCTAGGCGTGGCAATATTCCTCCATCATGTACAAAGTGCGCCTAAAGTAGAGAGTGTTAGAAGATTTTTGCTAGGCGTGTGGGGTGAAAACAAAATACTAGGAGTGATTTCAAGTTCTCTTCAATTATGCTATGCGCCAAGTAAAAAGTGAAGTATTGAGGGTGAAAAGATAAGCGCTAGGCGTAGTAATGTTCTCCATGACATGCACCTGAAGTGAAAATAAAGTATTGCCAAAGAGGATGGAAATATTTCTAAGGCGTGATTTTAAAATTCCCTCTCAAAGTATTGCCAAAGAGGATGGAAATATTTCTAAGGCGTGATTTTAAAATTCCCTCTCAAAGTGTGATATGCGCCTAAGGTTATAGGTGTTGGAGATTTTTCCTAAGGCGTTGAGGGCGTGGTATGTGTTAGAAAATATTTGAAGGTGGTGGGAATGAAATGGCAAGTGCTAGGCGCCTCAAGTAGAAAGTGAAATATTGCCTAAGTGTTAAAAATTTCTCTAAGGCGTTGGGACTTCAAATGAATATTTTCCCAAGTGTGAAATAAAATCCAAGATGGCTAGAAAAATAAAATATGCTAGGTGCCTTCATAAAAAATTTCTGGGTGAAGTTGGTATTTTTCACAGGCAAAATTGATTGAGCTGGATATAAAAATTTCTAAGGCAAATTTTCAAAATGCAAGGTGATTTAAAATTTCTTTAAGGCAAAATATTTTCTTCCTCTGGAAAATGCGCCTAGACTCTGAGATGATAAGAATTTCATGTGATGAGTAAAATTTGTCAAAGATAAAGATGCTGGCAGTGCAGGAACAATAAAAATTTTCCAAGTCAGAGCAACAAGAAATCTCCACAGATGTGAAGAACGAATTTAAATTTCACAGAGAATAATTTTCTAAGGTTCAAAATTCAGAGAAAATTAAATGAACCCGTTCGTTAGGTACCCATGGATTCGACGCGTTCTGGAGAAAATTTTCTTCTGGGTATCGAAGATTGTCGATGAGGAGTTGATTTTAAAGCTTTCCATGCTTTGCTGCGGCCTTCAGGATGGATATTTGTGATTGGCGCCAGGTTGATGAATTTCCTAAGGGAAATTTGAAAATTTTCTAAGGCAAAAATGAAGAAAATGTGTTTTCAAGGTAAGATCCTCCAGACGATGAATTTGAAAGAAACTGCCTAGGTGAATTCGCTTCAATCCTTCGTGAAGATAGTTTTCTTGAGCCAGAGGTGGATAAAATCAAAGTTGTCGAGCTCCAGCAGGTGAAATGAATTTCTCAAGGATGGAAATTTGGCTAAGGCATGAGGAATCATGAAGAAGGCAAAAGTTGGCTAGTGAAAACGATGAGCCCTTGAAGATCAAAGTGCTAGAATCAGGTGAGTAAGTTGAATTTATATTATGAAATGATCTGATCCCCTTCTCCTTGCTTGTTTTGCAGGAGGAACGTCGAGGCCAAACGATGATGACTTAGTGTGATGACTTGAAGTGGAAGCACGAGGAAGATGAGTTTCAATCTCGAAGGAGAAAAAGTTGCAAGAAAATGACTAAGTGTTGAGACTTAGTATAACTCGAAGTGACGAAGATGAAAACCCTCAAGTGGAAGAAATCAAAGAACAACGCCAAGAAAGAAGATCGAGAACAGTGTGAACGCGTCTACAAATGGAATCTTCTAGAAGGATGATGGTGGACATTATGGCACATTTATTACCCCACTCTCCTCTGTGGCGGTTTTTAGGGCAATATTATTTAGGGCTGAGGTGGCACAATTCTGGCCACTCTATTGATTGTAACCCTAGCCGTCTTTTGGGACTTGGCTAGCTATAAAAGGGGGAGTCCCCCTCATTTGTAATCTCATTAGAATTAGGATTCAGAACCAGAGTAGACATTGAGAGAGCATTAGCCTTAGAGCTAGATAGTGTAGTAGTGTAGAGCATTTTTGCATAATTTGGAGAAGAGAGAAAGTTTTCCCTTTGAAAACTTTTGAGGAGATTGTTGTGTAATACATTTTATGATAATAGATCTTTTCATTGATGATGAAATTCGTCTTGTCATGAAATGCTAGCAAGGTTTCTTCTTCCTTTCGTATCCAAGTAGCTTAATTCATGCAAGTAGCTTACTTTGGTGTGTGTTGTTTTATTGAGATAGCTTCGCTTTATTCCATACCACTAGCGGCTTGTTGATGATAAGTCTGCCTTGTGTGGTCAACTGGACATTATTTTGTGTCTAACTTCGGTTGTGGTTTACATACTTATATGCGTTGTTCTGACGGTGTACGTATGCTAATCTATAACTTGAACACCTTTCGCTATCCCCTTTGAAGATTGCACCGATTTTACTGAGGCTGTCCGACGGAGGCTAGGTGAAATCCGGTTGAAGTCTATCAAAATGAGGCTCCACATACCCTGCATTTAGAATAGAATATAAATTTCTTAGGCCCTTTCCCCTTTACTTTCCGTATATTTCTTATTAGTCTTAGGAAAAGATGCACATTGCCAAATCATACACGTAAGAATTCCCCTTCAATATCATACATTAACTGCTGACTGCAAGAAATCTGAACAATTGTGTCAGTCCCCTCGTACGAACACAGCAATACACATCAACCAAACTGGGTCTATTCGCACTAAAGGAACCTTGGAGTTGAACATGCCAACTTTCTCGCAATCTTAGCGCATGGAATACTTTGATCAAGACAGAACGGAGTAGCCCCAAACTATTTTGTTCTTCGGCTGTTTGGTATGGTCACAAAACCAAGATCAACAAGTAGTCAAATAGCTTTCCAGTCACTTCAAATGAGGATTGGTCCAGCAGCTTGGTCAAAGTAGTGGTCTTAGATGATCATAAAGTCTGTCCTATATTCTCTCCAACGTAGGATATACAAAAGGCAAACTAAACTCACTTTTCAGTCAGTTCTTTTCACTTTGATGTAGCATTGTAAACTTGACACAAAGTTTCTTTCTGGTCACTTTGATATTGTAGCTCATATTTTCAGTTTTCAGACTGAAAACAAATACTTTGTAACACATTATCAAGCAAGATAAACATATCTCAGACTTGTGCAAGCTGTAAGAGCACTTTTTCAACGAAATTTTAGTGATTATTGCCTTCTCAATAGCTGTTTTTCTTGTGTGTATGTAGATGATTGATGCATAGTTCTGTGATTTTTATGTGCAAATCCTCCAATATGTTGTCTCATTCAAGCACATTTTAAACAAAAAAACATGTCTTATACAGGTCACAAGTTATGTAGTTGAGATTTACACTATTAATTTGTAGCATACAGTTTTTCCTCTTAAATTTGTACACATTGCAACTTTCTTGGTGATATAATGGCGCATTAGCATGGGGACCTTGAGTTGTGTGAAATGAAGCTAATAATTAAGATATTAGTGTTAAAATAGCAAAACAGTTGTAAAATTTCGAAGCACGTTCATAGGAAGTTCCTTTCAAATAATTCTTCCACCTTTTTTCCATGAAGTGAAGTAGTAAACAAGCTTAGTTTAGTGATACCAGGAACGTTAGCCTGACTCAGAGTTCTCTTCCCCATCATGGTGACCCACAAAACCCCGAAGAGATCCGTTTCACTGAGTGTTTGGTGCCTGCAACTTATGTAAGTATACTTAGGTGATAATAGTAACACTTGTAAGCGTCTCAACAATGTGACATGAGGAGTTTTACCACTCTTCCTTAAGTTTTCTTCTCCATGTTAGAGATTTTCTCCAACCTGTGAATTTGTTGTTTGCCAGGACACTTTCACTTCTTATATATAGGGGTTCAATCCCGATCTGTTAACTGGGATGATATTCCTCACATTAGCTCACTAGCAATAGGTACTCTTGTGGAAACCCTGCAAACGACCTTCAAACATAGACTATTCCACCCACAATGGGCAATCTTGCATTGTTTTCAGTTCATTCAGACCCTTAACATGCATTAGAGAGAAAAAGAGAGCTAAGAGAAGGTGTAAAGAAGTGTCACATAACCGAAACAACAAGTTACAGCTGGAGAAACTCTACAACATGGAGATAACTTCAGGAAGAGTGAGTAAAACTCCTCATGTCACATTGTTCAGACACTTACAAGTGTTACTGTTATCACCTAAGTATGCACCCTTGCTAAGTTGCAGAACTTAGCTTACTGGTGGAACATTGGATCTCTTCCAGGTTTGTGGGTCACATATGATGGAAGAGAACCTCCAGAGTGAGCTGGTTCTCTTGGAACTATCACCTAAACTAACTGTTTTACTACTTCACTTGATGGAAAAAGGTGGAAATAATTGTTTGAAATGAACCTACTACTAAGGTGATGCTCCAAAAAGTTTACAACCTGTTTTTGCTGTTTTGACACATAATATCTAAATTATTCAACTAGTTTTCACACAACTCAAAGGTCTAACATGCTAA